>VZRF01014794.1:506492-743756 GCA_013396875.1 Vireo altiloquus
CTCCCCATACTTGTATTTGGACCACCGCCCACCATACCATAGGGGCTTCACTCGCTTGGCCTACTTGATTGCAGCGCATGTCTCACAGTCATGGATAACCTGAGCATCATGGGCCTATCGAGCTAGGAACTTGTGTTTCCAATCTAAGTCTGTCTTGAACCCCTCTACCTTTGCAGCCTGATCTACCTGCTCGTTGTTTCGGTGCTCCTCATTAGCCCTACTTTTGGGGACACGAGCATCTACATGACAGACTCCCACAAATAGCTTTTTTACTTGGATAGCAATGTCTTTCCACTCTTTAGCAGCCCAGATTGGTTTTCCTCTATGCTGCTAATCAGCCTTTTCCCATTTTTCCAGCCACACCCACAGAGCATTGGCTACCATCTGTCCCCTTGTCTCTTTCAGCAATGACCAGGGCCAGTTGAATGGTTTTGAGTTCAGTGAGTTGGCTCGATCCACCTTCTCCTTCAGTAGCTTCTGTAACCTGTCGTGTAGGACTCCATACAGCTGCTTTCCACTTCCATTTCATCCCTACAATGACAGCAGGTAATAGCACCATGTTAGGCTAAAGAGAGGAAGAAACACCCCTGGTTTAAATTCCTTTTGTTGGCTTTGCTGACTTGGTAGATTAGGTTAGCTTGAAAGGTGCCCTCAGCATCTTTTTCCTTAAACCACAAGTCTGTTTTAGGAGATACTTTAGAAGTAATTTGGGTTTTCCTTTCTCAGCAGACTTGTTATGAGTTTGTGCAGTGATACCTATGTAATTCTTTCTATGTAATGCCTTCCAAAATTCTGGCATTTTGGAAATGGTTGGATGCGAAAATATTAAATTTTTAGTGATTAAAAATCCTGATGGAGAAATGCCATGAAGCTTATTACATGTGCAGATATGTGTAGATATAGATAAAATTTAAGGAATTGGAAACTGGGATGATGGGTGTGCTTAAGATAATGACAAAACAGAACAGTTCTGAGGTTTCCAAATTCCTTCATTAAAACTTCTACAAGTTATTAGTTATCATCCCTACATCTACATAGCTGCTAGTCGTTAATAATTGTTTCATATGTGAGTATCCTTCTTATGTATTTGACATTATATTCTGCCTATTTGCAGCCACTTGTGCTTATTTGGTTCTTTAATTACAATTTTTTTTCACCTGGATCCCTTCTACATTAAACCATGCACATTTTTGCCCCTTTGGTGTCACAGTGCTCATGTACTGATGTAAAATGCATATGCAGAGAGTTTGCCTGCCTATGATATTGCAGTTTTACAGCCACTGTCTTGGTTGCAGGTTGAATGATGGGGCCTTATTAATTTACCAACAAGTTGAAAATTAATCAGATTTCTTCTGACAGTTATGTTTATGGTTAATTTGACCCTTTGTCTTCTCATCCATCTGGTATCATTGCCTCTATTTTCATTTACAGCAAGAAACTGCTGCTTGCTTTGCACGTTTGTGCAAAACCATTATAGGAAGTAAATCTTAATAGAATTGCAAAAATGTTTTTCAATAAAATAATTCACATTTAGTTGTGGGGAATTTGTTTTATTAAACTCTTGCTTGTGTTTTTTTTCTGATTTAAAGAGACATGATTTTACAGACAGTACTTAAAGAACATGACTTCCATGATATATGGTATGATTGGGTGGTCTTTGCCAGTTTATCGACATATGCAGCCTAAGTGAGGGATTGCTAAAATAATTTCTGTCATAAATGAAAAAAAGGAAAAGGTAAGGTAGTACTTTGTTATTTGAGAAGGTTTTTGGTAAACATGCATATATTTTTGCAGATTTTAAACCTGTGTTAGGAATCCTTTTCTAATTTACTTTCCTAAACAATTTAGCTCTATTTTAGGAATATCTATATGAATTTTATTAAGACTTTTTACTTTGCATAAAATATTTATCAGAAATATCTCTTGGTGAGTGGTGTGATTGCAGGGAGGAGGTCAGGGATTGCCCAGTGCTGAACACAGCCAGCTCCTGCCAGCTTCTCTGTGGTCTACCACAGGACGCAGTTGAGACCATAAGCAAAGCTGGTGAAGCCTTTGTGGGGAAAAGAAATAAAGAAAAGGAAAAATGACAAACAAATAGGAGTGAGGAAAACCAGTGAGAAGCAGCAGTAGGAACCCGAGGGTTAGGGAAGGAAGAGGAGGAGGAACAGAGCAGAGAATCCTCAGCAGTCTGCGGAAGAGGCCATGATTGAGCAGGTATTCTACTGCAACCCATGGGAGAACGATGCTGAAAAACATCCACGCTGCTTGGAGGACTCTACTCTGGAGTATGTGGATATTTCCTAAATTATTTGTGGTTTGTGGAAAGCCCATTTTAGAGCAGGTTTTCACTGAAGGACTGCAGCCCATGGAGAGGCCCACACTGGAGAAGAGAAAATTGATGGAGCAGCAGAAAGGAACTGCTATGGACTGACTGTGACCCCATCATTCCTCATCCTCCTGCGCTATTTGGAGAGGGAGAAATTAGAGAGGTTGGGAATGAGAAGTGAAGTTGAGCCTGGGAAAACAGAGGGAGAGAAGGAAGATGTTGTTTAAACCTGCAAGCTGTTTTTGTCATTTGTCTCTCCCAGCAGAGGCTTGTGAGAGGAGTGAAAAGAGAGAGTGGCTGGGTGGGAATCCATCACCTGGCCAGGTTCAAGCCATCATAGTAGGAAATCATGGGTTATAAATCTATTTGCCACTTTGGTCAAAAACAAGCAAATCATAAATTCATAACAAGGAAAAGAATTCACCTTTAACGATACCAGTCAACCTTACAGATAAGTTTAATCTTACCCACCCAACAAAATGACAGTTACTCAACAGACACAACGGGGAAAATTCCATTACTTATAGTAATTGAAGGAGGCCATTCAGAATAAGCATTATTGCTGGGTAGCAAATCCAAGTCAGTTATCAGACTTTTTCTTTCTTACTTTTGTCGCTCTTTGATGATAAACCCTCATTTTACAACATAATATAATTATTAGTTTAAGCAATTTTTATAAGAATGCCAAAGGATTTAATTTTTAGACAACACTGATTGTTGGGATATGTTTTGCAGAAACTCATTACTTTTAACTTATTCATGTTCTTTCTCTGATGGAAACTTTAATTGTTTCTCAACTATTTAAGATAAGGCTCTTTTGAAATTTGTAGTTAAAAAACCCATATGTCTAAATGTAAACCATTACATAATCCCTTCCAGATTCCATTGCTATGTGAATATTAAAAAAAATTACCTGCAATATAACAAGGCTGTCTGATGCTATAACTGGATAACAAAGTAAAAAGCGATTTAGATGTAAAAAACCAAAACCCCCAAAATGAGTCATAAACAAGACTATCATTTGGGGAATTAATTAGAAATATGACAATGCTCAAGCAACTTCCTTACAAAACTAAAAGACAAAATACGCCTTTGTATTTGTCCTGGCTGAGATGGAGTTCTCTTTCCCTTAGCAGCCCTCACGGTGCTTTGCATTGGTAGCTTGAAAGCTGTTGATAACACACCAATGTTTTGGCTCCTGCTGGGCAGTGCTGGCACAGCATCAGCTCTGTCTCTCAACATCCTCCCTCTCATCAAAGTGGCTGGAAGACCTTGGAAGGGAACTCAGCTAAGTCAACTGACCCAAATTAACCAAAAGGATGTTTCATACCACATGATATCGGCTCAGATATAAAACCTAAGGGGAGGAGGAGGAATGGGGCAGGGGGTATTTGTTATTTTTAATACTTGCCTTCTAAGGCAACCCTACATGTGATGAAGCCCTGCTTCCCAGGAAGTGGCTGAACATCGCCTGCTCATGGGAAGTAGAGAATAAACTTTTTTAAAAATTTTGTTTATGCACATGTAAACGTTTGCTATCACTTTGGTAAAGTGCTTTATCTCAACATACAAGTTGTTTTCCATCTTATCTTCTCTCCCCTGTCCATCTGGGAAAGGGTGTGGTAGAGAGGCTTGGTGGGCACCTGGCGTATGGGCAAGGTCAACCCACCACAGTATTTCTAAGATGAAAGGTGAACAAGTAAAAGGAATGTCTTGTCAACAGTCAAATAAAATGTAAAAAAGACCCCTTAGGAATAACTAAATTAAAACAAAACAAAACAAAAAGCCAACTCAAAACAAAACAACTATTTAGTGAACAGAAAAATAAAGATTTTTGAATTTGTTCAAAACTAAAATTTAACTCCTAATGGACCCTGGGGAAAATAAGGGAAGTATCAGAAAATTAACGAAATAAAAGTGTAAGACTGCTAACTTTCTAAAAATTGTTAGAACATCCTGATAGTTAAACAAAGGCTGAATAAGAGATGTTGAAAGAAAGTTATAACCCTATTATATAGATCACTTTTGTTTGTGAGGTTAAAACACAACCTAAGAGAGTGTTAAAGTAGTGAAATTCTGACAGCATTTAATTCTGAATCTCGGAAAGACTGAAAGAGTCATTCATTTCTTCCCTGGAGTTATGAGGAGAATGGGGTCTAGGTCTCCCTGAATTGAATACAGAACACTGTCTTGACCCATCTTTAGTTCAACAATGCTCATCACAACTACTTATTGCTGCAAATTCTGGCTAAAACAACTAAAAATGAGTTTAGAACAAAACATTGTTTAATGCCATGTAAACCTGGGATAAAAATATGGCTGTACTTATATGGTTTTGATGACATGTACTTTGGCTGGAAGTGCAGCTAAGGCCTAAGTATGAATCAATAAAATTAAAGACAAGTTCAGGGAGTTACATGGAAATGCACTTGAAATATTTTTCACTTAAAGTTTTTCATGCCAAATACTGTAAGTGAAGTAATCTTTGTTTATTGTACTTCTAACTATATTTAATATTTATTCTCTTAAGCATATAATTGTCAGACTGAAAATGTAGAAGTACTAATATTCATCCTCCACCTGGTGTAAATGAAAGTTTGTATAGTTATTTTGATGCTGTGAGAAATGCTACTGTGACACATTTTGTCAACAAGTATATTTTGATCATCGCTATTTGAGTGCGATCACTGGTCACTACATTTAACATAGTGTCCTCAACACTCTGCAGGTGACCTCCTTGTGATTGAAAAAAAAAAAAAGTTTCTTTAGACTTCAATTTCTTTTTGCAAAAAAGAACTGAGTTCTTGGTGAACTGGAAATCTGCTGATCACATGAATTGTCCATGCCTGATTCTACTTTATCTGTTCACCCAGAAACTAAACCCATGGGTTTCTAAAGGATGAGTACTTTTCTTTTGAAGAGTCCTTAAAGGTTACTAGATTAGATTATTAACTACTGATAGAAAATGCATTGTATTCTATAAACTTGTAGGTTAAAATTCAGAATCCTGTATCATGAACTTAGGTAATAAAGGAATATGGTCAAACACCTGCAGGTGGGACCTAGGGCAGTTAGTTTTCTTAGATGTAAGGAACTGATGGGAAGGAATACAGACTTCAGGGTGCCTCTGTAATTCTTCAGGGAGGCTATAGGTCTATGCTGCCAAAAAACTAGAACTATTTAAAAGCAGGGGCCTGATATTATTTCTGCCTCATGCTTTTTCCTCAGGGTGATTTAATTAATTTTACTTGGTTCACATTCACTAGATTAATACATTGGTGACTGAAGCCTCAAAAGCTAAAACTATACAGATTATGTATATACATAAGCCTCAAATCTAAAGCTATACAGACTGAAGCTATACAGATTATGACATTTCAAAGGACTATAAGATACCTTTAGGACTGAAAACATATTATTTGGAATTATATTACAGATTAAGAACATCATACCACATCTTCTGAAGATCAAATGCAATGTCATGTCTTTAACAGATACAGATTTTTGTATGTTCACGATACTTGAGTCAGACCATTCTGCTTCACCCCAGCTGAGAATCCAGCTGCTGTTTCCTCATGATCACATAAGATTTTCTTATCTGACCAAAACACTTGTCCAATTCCCTTTCAAAAACAATTGTGCTGCACATTAGAGATGAGCTGAGCCTAGATTATTCATCAGACACCTGGTGTTGCATTTTCTTGCTTCTAAATAGTCTCTTCACTCAGTGACATTACAAGCCTTGTCTATCTCATGGTTTTTTACCTTGCTGCCACAAAGTTTTCATTGTAGAGGGTGATATTGCAACAGCACACTTGTCACCGAGTATGCTAATCAGTAAACAGACATCTTGTGATTTCCACAAATCTGTTTTATTGGACAACACTTAGGAATTATGGAATTCAATATGCTAGCAGCTATTGGTTCTATCATTGATTTAATGTTTAAAAAAAAATTTCATTTCCTCAAAATTTTGATGTACTCAGTCAAAATGTACTGCAACTTAGGCAAAGCAATATCCCAGTCCTCCTCACATTAATGTTTTTTTGCTGCTTTTTGAGAGAACAGGGTTAGGCTTTTTACTGAGTCATTCTTTTCCAAAGCAAAATTCTCCTCTGAGTCTGACAGAGATGCATAAAGCCTTGGGATTCAGTAGCCAGGGAGAATAATATCTTTGGTATTCTCACTTGATAATTTTGAGCCTTAGGTTTGAGGTTTTGTACGACACAGTAGAAGCAGAAGTGTTTGGGAGTGGAGACTTTGTCTTCTGCGCTATATGCACCAACTATATCAGAACTTTTTGTTTACATCAGCTTTACTTTGAAAAAAATACTAATTTCTGTTCCTCCAAGGCCCATTTGTAGGTGTGTGCTATAAGGTATACCTTATATTAGCAATTATTTCCCAGACTAATCCTCAGAAAGGGTAGAAAATTACTTAAAAATTAGCGACCTTAAATTTGCCCCTCCAATTGCATTCTTTATGACATTTTAGTCTAGTACTATATTTATATCCTCTTTTTGATTTTAAGTTTTTTTGCTATATAGTATTTTAAGTTTAATCAAAAGTCAACTTAGAAAGGCCATTCTGCCTAAGGGATATTTTTCCATTAAGTATTTGACATATTGGTGGCCCTGAGGGATTATTGGTTTTTGAAGAAATATTAGCAGCTGGAAATTTGCATTTTAATACAGTTCTCCTCAACTACTCAAGCAATTTTATTTTTAAGACCTGTGACAGGCTTCAAAGCCTTAGTTCTAAAGCAATCTTGCCAAGTAGTAGCTAACATAATTTTGCTACAAATGATTAAGTTTCCTAATAGGTTTTCCTTTTCAAAATCGTGTTTGAGGTGTCTGTGAAATCAATACCAAAACTTTGAGATTTGTACTAGAACTAGCATTGCTAATTTGTCTGAACTAGAGAGAACTGGAAAAGAACTCCACTCTAAAGTCTCAAACCCAAAGAAAAGTAAAAACTAAACCCAAACACGCTCTAAGTAAGTTCTCTAAATATAAGGAGGATGACAACCTCTGTAAAATTGGTATTCTAATTTTTTTTTAATTATGGCTATATTAATAAGCTATCATAAACACTTTTGTTGTTTGCTGATATCTGAGGCTTTTAGGTGAATCAGATGCAGGAAAAAGCATTTACAGTAAAATCAGAACAGACTGCACACAATGGAAGTGCTGATACCAACACTATGCCTGTGATGTCTGTCCCAACTGCCCCTCAAGAGAAAACACCATTGACTCAACGTATTTTGTGTCAACATGACAAAGAATTTATGAGCCAGTGACAGTTTTGAAAATAGGCTGGACTGACATAATCTTTCCTGACATGTTAGCATTGATGATCAAAATTAAGCAGACACAGTTTAATCAAATGATTATACTAATCATACATTACAGTATGATAGATTGGGGTTTTGAGGTTTTGTTCTTTTTTTTTTTGAGAATGAAATTGAAGGGCAAAATTTGAAAGGTATAGGAGTTTAGCTAAATCTTTAAATTATACAATATAGGTAAACTACAACTGGCTGCAGTTGTAGAAGGGAGGGAAAAAAAGGCACTAGCTGGGAAAAAAACATTGCCCAACTTTTCTATACATCATGGAGTCGAGTGTAGCAATTATCATCAATGAAACCCTTTCAGAGAAAAATATGATGTAATTTCTCTTTCAGAAAAAAACCCAAAAACCATAAACCTGATCAAAAGCTCTGATAACTGTTGGGAGCTTTTCTATTGACCTTAAGATATCTCAAATTAAGTCTGAAGTTTATTGTTAGAACCCGAAGTATTTTAAACAAAGACAGTAAGTTTTTGCTTACTTTACTGGTTTCTATAGAAAGAAAGGCTTTTATTTATGAAATCAGTGTGGCAGACACATCGTCTCATTACAAAGTCTCGTTGCAAATGGTTCTCTACTGATTGCTCTGTTGCATTCAGTAGTTTCACATATGAACGTGGAAGAGCTTTGCTGAATATCACTATAGAAATTCTACTGGATATGATGGGAAAAAAGCAAAAACCCAACCAGAATAAGTTTTCAAATCAGAGGCGCATGAGTTAATTATCTTTTGACTTTAGTTCAAAAACAATAAGCTAAAACCCATTGTTTTTTTAATGACTACATTTTGGGTGTGTTTGTCTTTTGGTTTCTAAGTTTAATTTACCAGTTGTGGTATGAAATACTTAACATTGTTGAATTTCCAGAACTTATTTAAACAATGTCCCTTTCACCAACAATCCCTTTTCCACATTCTTTGCCCAAACTGCCAAATTACTTCTGGACCCAAAGGGCCCACAAAAAGTTTGAATTCAACCCCCATATCTGACTATGCCCTGAAACAGCACCAATAGACCCAGACTGGGTCTGAAAGACCCAGATCTTTACTTAGATTTTTTCATTGTTACTTCATGAAATCATAGAATAGTTTGAGTTGAATAGGACCTTTTAAAGGTCTTCTGTTCCTCACTGCAATGAGCAAGGACATCTTCAACTAGATCAGGTTGATCAGATCACTGACCAACCTGATACTGAATGTTTCCAGGGAGGGGGCATCTATCACCTCTCTGGGCGATCTATTCCAGTGTCTCACAATCCTCATTGTAAAAAACTTATTTCTGATATCTAATCTAAATTGACTATCCTTTAGTTTGAAGCCATTTCCTCTCATCCTGTCGCTACAGACCCTGCAAAAACGTTTGTGCCTCTCTTTCTTATAGGCTTCCTTCAAATACTAAAAGGCTGCAATAAGATCTCCTCTAAGCTTTCTCTTCTGCTGGCCTTATTTTCTCAGCCTTTCCCCTTAGGAGACGTGCTCCATGCCTTTGATCATCTTGTTGGCCTCCTCTGGACTCACTCCACAGGTCCCTCTCCTTCTATGTTGGGATCCCAGAGCTGGATGCAGAGGCAGGGTGTCTCTCACCAGAGCAGAGCAGAGGGGCAGAATCCCCTCCTTTGCCCTGCTGGTCACGCTCCTTTGGATGCAGCCCAGAACACGTTTGGTTTTCTGGGCTGTGAGTGCTCATGGCTGGGTCATGTCCAGCCCCTCATCCACCAGAACCCCCAGGTTCTTCTGGGCATCTTCTTCATTCCCCAACCTGCATTGATAATCATTGGGGATTGCCCTCACCTGAGTGCAGGACCTTGCCCTTGGTTCTGTTGGTCCTCTTGAGTTCCCATGGGCCATGTCTTGAGCTTGTCCAGGTCTATTTGGATGGCATCTTGTCCTTCAGGGCTGCCAACTCCATCTGTCAGCTTGCCTTCCACACTAAAAAGCCTGGAGGGTCTTCCAGAAAGTGTGCAAGCCTACAGATTAATATTGTGTTGAGTGCATCTTGTCACAACTCCTGGTTGTGACATCTTCTGCTGGTTGCCATCTTCTATTAATACTGAGAATGTATAGGTGAAGAAACAAATAAGGAAGTAATCCTTAGATGTGTAAAATGCTTTTAATTCTGTTGGTCCAATATAATGATATTCCTCAGTAGAATCAAAGGAACATTGACTTTACAGTTTTTCTCATAGAGTGGCTGAAATTGGATTCTTTAGAAGGGTGTATGTGGAATATTATAGAAATAATCTGTCTTAACCTGCTCATCTGAATAGTTTCTGTTTCTTTTATACAAATGTTTCCATTTCAATATCAACTTTTTCAAACTATAACAAGTCAAACTTTGATGAAGCAGGTTTATCATTAGTTTTCCATAATCTTTTGGATTCCATAGGCTACTTTAGAACTGCTAAATTATAGGAATGATAATGTTTATTTGACTCAGTTTTAAGTGAATTTTCTCTTCTCACTTGTATTTTAATTTCAAATCCAATTACATTATCATTATTTGGAACAAGATCAGAAAACAGCTCTCTTAATTATAAAGTCAAAAATTGCTCTGAAAACTCTGTGGAAATGAGAAATTTTAGGATATTTGGAAGAATCTCATTCAGTTAGATAAAAAGTTTAAATAGGTAGAGGTTAATCCATTTGATGTAATGACCTATAAAATAGCATTAAAAAAGAAATATGATTGTCTACACTACCGTGGGCTCATTAAAAATCCTCATTGATGCAACCTGAGTTTGTATGTGTGGACTGCAGTAGTACTTTGAAAGTTATTTATATATCCCTTTCGTATACTTCCTAAAAATGGAAAAATTTCAATGTACCAGTAACCGAATACATCCCAAACCCCAAAAATTTCTTTTTAGACCGGTAATCATGTAACAAAATATGGATCATTGTCAGGCTTGGTAAGACCTGTGTGTTGATTTAAACACCTCAGGCAAATAAGATGCACACATAAGAATATGATTACTGCTAGAGGCTGTAACTTTATTAACTTAATTAACATAATGATAACTGGGGAGATGCAAAACAGCTATTTCTCCCAATATCATTACCTAAGAGAAGTGCTTCAGAATGCTTTTACCTAGAATATATCAATCAAGTTAATAATAAAACAGCGATCTTCATTTACATTCCTTGGCAGCTGACAGTCAAATCCTTTTCACTTTTTCTTCCTGAGTCAGGGATCAAGGTGAAGTGTCTCAGTCTGTGCTCAAAATTTTCCTGTGTGCTGGGGCAAGTCAATCACTAACTTGGAAAACATGAAAGTATCTGAAATTTTTCCCTTGAATCGCCTTGGACCTTGTAGTAGGAGATCATAGGTTTCAAATCAGCAGCAACTCCAAACCCCCATATATTCCAAAACAGTTGTCACTATAAACTCTTCTGAACCTCCTGAGTTCCTTGGGTGTGTGAAACATGAGAAAATTAACACTGCAGAAAACTATCTTCGAGATACAATAGAGGACAAAATATACACAATACATCACTTTCTCCAATTCAGGAATCAAAAAAAAAGCCTGGCTATAACTTAGAAATGCACAAAGAACTAGATACCAGGCAGGTTTGCTTAGTAAAAGCTTAAAGTGAATGATAATACTGAGCCCTTATAATGGTTTAATTTGCACAGCTACTGTTGAAGTATCTTTTTAGCACTAACTAGGCTATTTTTTTTTCCTTCTGTTAAGGAAGACCTCTGTACTATGTACTATGATGAATTTTAGTAGTCTGAAAAAGCTAGGAACTAAGTAACAGAGCTTATAAAAATGATACTAGAAATTGAGAAATTTACAGTAGAACAGGAACAGATTTTGTTGGTTGCTTTTTTTTTTTTTTTTTTAAAGTCAGGAAAGATTTCTCTTATTTAGCATTTAATTTCTGTCAAAACTAGGAAAAAACCCCATCCTGTCATTGCAAACAGATAGCCATGCACTGATAGTATGAAAAAACACACTTTACATCTTTACCCTGACTCATTTGGAAAGAATGTCTTGAACTTGCAATTCTCGTACCCCGTGGGAGCTACTGCCTCTTTTGAACAGATGCTCTGTTTTTTCCCATAAAACCCTTCAGGAGTCTCAGTTTTGGCTTGATGCAGTTACCATCGGCTAAGATAACTTCCTATCCAATTCTTTAGTGCTCATAGCTTTGAGTAATATTTACCAGTATGTTTCCTTAAAAGCTAGCTAATATTTGCAAACTTCTTGCATAGAAAATCTAAACTCCCAGGGTAATTTGGAATATTGTTGAGTTTAAAAATAAATGTCACAGGCCTAAGAGATTAAACATGTCCTGAAAACATAAATGAGGATTTGGTTTTCCATACACAGCAGATGAAGTGGTTTTTTCTAGGAGAGTTTAAGGCATTCTGTGGCAATTTTCCGTACTTTTATCATCTTTGCCCATGTCCACTGTAGCCATGTTCTCATCTAATATGTTTGTGTTGGGTCTGATGCTCATTTGATCCTGCTAAAGAACCTAAAGAAGGTCAGTTAAGAAAATCAAACCAGAAGTGAAAAAAAAAAATAAGCCAACCCAAACCTGTTTGTCTCCTTTCTTTAAATAAAAACCTTTGAGGGGAAATCCTTGTACTTGGCTTGTGTGGCAAGGTTTTGGTAGGTGGGGGAACTACAGGGCTGGCTTCTGTGACAAGCTACCAGAAGCTTCTCTAATGTCCAGTGGAGACAAAGCCATCTGGATCTAAGACAAAGCCATCTGGACCTACTGCTGGCCAGGGCTGAGCCCATCGGCGATGGTTGCAGCACCTCTGGGATGACATAATTGAGAAGCAGAAAAGAGGTGCTGGACAGCAACAACTGCAGACAGGTGAGAGAGGAGTGAGAATACATGAGAGAAACAGCTCTGCGAACAGCAAGATCAGTGAAGAAGGGGTAGGCAGAGGTGCTTCATGTGCCAGATGAGAGATTCACCTGAAGCCCTTGCAAAAGACCATGGGGAGGTAAGCTGTCCCCCTGCAGCCCAGGGATGTTCACAGTAGAGCAGAGATCAACTTGCAGCCTGTGCAGGGCTCCATGAGAGAGCAGGGCAGTACATTCCAAGAAGCCTGTGACCCCATGGGAAGCCCATGGAGTTGTGCAAGCTCCTGGCAGGACCTGTGGAGCCAAGGAGTCACAGGAAATGATGCTGGAGGAGATTTGCTGGCAGGAGTTGTGACCCTGAGGGGAACGCCCACTGCAGCAGTGAATGAAGAACTGCAGCTTGTGGGAAGAACTCGTGTTGGAAAAGCTTGTGTAGAACTGTCTCCCATGAGAGGAGCCTCACCCTGGAGCAGAAGAGTGTCAGCACTCCTATCCTGAGGAGGAAGGAGTGGAAGTAACAGTGTGTGATGAACTGACTGCAGGCCCCATTCCCTAGTCCCTGCGCCACTGAAGGGAAGGAGGTCGAGAAAACTGGGAGGAAAGTTGAGCCCAGGAAGAAGGGAGGAGTAGGGGGAAAGTGTTTTAAGATTTGGCTTTTGTTTTCACAATAATTTTTTGTGATTTTGATGCATAAAAATAAATAGCTAATTTCCCCAAGTCGAGTCTGTTTTGCCCATGATGGTAACTGCTGAGTTACCCTATCCTTATTTTGATCCATGATGCTTTCCTTATATTTTCTCTCCCCTTCCCAGCTAAGAAGGGGAGTGATAGAACAGCTTTGTGAGCACCCAATGTCCAGCCAGAGTCAAGCCACTACAATCCAATATTGGAATAATATGGTTATGAATTTTCTTCAAGATTGGGTGTGCAAGTTTAAGATCATTTTGCCTTCTAAAATAAGAGTCAGTTTCCTGAGTTATTTGCTTTGTCTTCTGCTGTCTTGTTCTGCATTTAGTATAATTTACTGCACTTGCTTATGACTGAAATGAATCATTCAATTCACGTAAGATCTTGGATTTGTTCAGCCTTTTATGCCTTGCCATGGGTTGAGAACAATATAGGCTTAGGAGCATAAGGTCAAAAGTGCATTTTTCCATAAATAATAAATTCTTTGATCATTTAAATAAGTAAGAAATTGTCTTACTATATGTTTTTATAGTGGTTTTTAATTTGTCAGTTTTGACACTCATCACCTTAGATATTATATTTTACATTCATCAAAGTACCACTACCTTCAGACTCCACATTGTCTCAGTGTATGAAATGCAGTTACATTTTCATTGGGTGCAAATACCTGTATCTTAAAAGTTAGTACCATGAAAGCAAACTATTAAACTATTAAAAATACCAAAATTAATCCAGCTAAAGAATGTGGCTATTCTTACCTTTTGGACACTGAACAAATTTATATTCTAGAGAGCTCAAACTTTCATTTCTTTATTTGTCAGTTTGCTTTCTCAATGCTCTCTTGTCTTAGCAACCCTGGAACTTGTTGGAAGTTGTAACTGTGATTCATGTAAGACTTTCATTTTAAATTCTGGTAATTTGCAGTTCAAAATTGAACAAATTGATTCTATAGGTGCATTATAACACTATTCTGTAAATAAATTTGCAATCTGTAAACTGACAGATGTGAAGCTTTCTGGAAATTTTCGTAGAGGTCTCTGATACCATTAAGTCAGTTCTGACAACCAAAGGTAACTGAGCAAGTGACAGTCGCAGATGATGCACTCTATGATCAAGATGAACAGCATAAAATTAGAACTCTCTTTCTAGGGAGTTTACTAGAACTCTTCTCTGTGAAAGGACGCCAATACAAAAAAATAAAAAATTACTTTGGTTTGATTTTCAGAATCTCAAAGTTTTAAAATTACCCAAAGAATTTAGAAGTATTTCTGAAAACTTAGCACTCATTCTTTAGGATGGCCCTGCTTGAGCAGGGAGGCTGGACCAGATGGCCCTCTTTCAACATGACCCATTCTGTGATTCTCCTAAATACTTCAGTTGCTTACAAAATGTCCTAATACCCTTGGTGAAAAGGAAGGAGTGGACATTCTACCAATTCTATGTTCCATAATGATTAGAAAATAAGAATTGTTATATGGCATTAGAAGCTGGCAACTTTAAAGAGTGTACTTGTAAGGAAACCATACTTATTGTGGATGTTAGCTTTAAAAAAAAAAAAGAAATATTATTCATTCTTATGAACGTATTGCTGTCTATATTAAAAATATGAAGCATTACGGGAAAAAAACACAGGTAGAAAAAGAGATATCTTCAGTAGACATTTGTAAGACATTCTGGGAGTAAAAGAAGATGCATAATTTACTGCAGCCTTAGGGAAGCTATAAATTATATTCAGACAAATCACTATTTGTTCTGTTACTGTAGTGAAAAATTCTCCTAGCAACTACTGTGCCTTACTGTATCTGTGAGTTGATATACAGAACATGCTTTCTTAAAGGAATGTATACAAATAGATGACAAAGATCTTTATCTATCGTGGCAAAGCCCATAGGGTAAAATGATTAATTTTCAGTTGAAAGAAAAAAGAAATCTCTAAGTTGCTCTAGGCTATTTGGATTAAACATTAGAAAGGAAAGATGCAACATGTGTCAGGAGAAAGAAAGGGCAAGAAAACTGCTAAGACATCAAAAGAGGAGAAAACATAAACCAACATATTTCTAGGGGAGAATTAAAATACAAAAAAAACCCCAACACTGCCCCCCCCCCCAAAAAAAAAGAAGAAGAATAGCGATAATACAGCTATATAATATAAGCTATTTGAATCAGTAAATAGAAAAATAAGAAAACAAAACAGTACCAGCTAGATGTAGTGTATACGTTGGAAAAAAAAAATGGATATGATGAAGACATGATTGTGTGTGTTTGTTATAGGTCACCTGACTTGGAATGGAAAATTCCTACATCAACTCTTGAAGTGTTAAAATGCAGAAGCTACTCTTCTCATGAGGGACTTAACAATAACCATTTTGAAACCCATTAGGTAATGAAGACAGTAAAACATTGAAGTAGTTCCAAGAATACAGAGAAGACAGCTTTATGATCCAGAAAGTAGAAAATGCAACCAGAGGAGAAACTGTCCTGGATCTTCTTCTTCAATAAGGAGGAACTAATTGAGAACGTGAGTATAATACAGAGCTACTTGCATTACTCACCATATGTATCTGATTGTAAGAAAGTAAATCCTTTTGAGTGGAGAAACTGAAGAAATATGGCACGGCAGAGAAAGAATATGAGACAGACTAGAAAATGTGTGTGCAAAACTATTAACCCTGCCTTGTAGTCCTGTGGAAAACAAACTGTACAGTCCTCCAGGAACACACAAAGAGTTGTGCTGCACAGCAGTGATGCTTGACACATCACTGATGAACCGATACTAGAGGTCACCAATTATCTACTGAGTAGTTTCTCTCCTGAGCTGTTTTTCTCTTGCAGTTTGCAGCATTGTGTCAGTATGGTAAAGTAAGTTGTCAGTTAGTTAAGTGGAAGAAAACTAGTCTCAGCAGAATAGAGCACAATGCAAGCTAATTTATCTAATTTTGTAATTTAAGATATTTTGTTTTAAAATAATGTAAGATATAAATCTACACTACATAGACTGCAACACAGAAATGTTTTGTGCTGTTGCTTGACCCTCAGGAAGATAAAGACAGGAGCAGAATAACAGAAAAGTAGAGTCTGGAACACTCAAGCTCCTTTGGGAAGTTGTGTCTTATCCAAGAAGGTCTCTAGCACTGTTTCCAGTCTTCATTGACTGAGTAATCTCTATTCTGCCTGGTCTGTTTTCATCTACACAAAACTCAGCAGAACCAGACTGAACGAAAAAATACTAGGGCCAGTTTATAACCTTGCAGTGCCAATAACTACCATTGGGTTCACGCTCACCTCTCTGTAAATTACTCCAGGACCTTTCAGCAGAGCTGCTTCTCAGCCAGTACCACTACAAGGTGATCTCCCTTCCCATGAGTGGACCTCAGCATTTGTCCCTGATGAATTTCATCAGGCCCCTGTGGCCCATTCCTTCAGACTCTACAGGTGCCATTGCGTGGCCGCTCTGCTCTGGATCCTGTTGACTGTCTTCTCTGATTTGATATCATCTGCAAACTCGACACAACTTTTTATCTTCCTCCAGTATTCATTCATTTGAGTAAATTCTGTCTCTCTGCACGGCTTTGTCTGAGGTACCTGTCTAAGGTATCTTTAGCAGGCCACCTTCTGAGAAACCTGAGAGCTTTCCTGGTACATCAAGAATGACTGTATGTTTTGGAGTACCTAAGCCCCAAAAACTCTGTGGACAGATTGTGGGAGATTTGTGCTGTGTTTCAATTCTTACCCCAAGTTGTGCCAGAAACTTCCAGACTGGACCAAACTGAAGAAAGAATGTGTATTCATAGGAAGTAAATACAGCGAAATATTAACAACAGCTATTGTTTACTACAGTTTTGCAATGGAAACCTCATGTAGATTCTGTCATAGTTTCTTGCCTTACATAATCCTGAATAATTTACTGAACATTAAAGCTGTACTGCCACCTTATTTAAAAGATGTAAACCCATGATGTTTTAACCCTGTCAAAAATTTGACCTCATTGTTCAGGTGGTTTGGCCAGCTAATTTGGAAAAGCAAATTTCTCCAGAAAAAAAAAAAAAAGAGAAAAAAACCAGCCATTTTTCACTTTTTGCCTTAAGCATGTAACTATGAATGATTCATGGCACTTCTTGCTCTGTGACAGATTCATTATTAAAAGTTTATTTAATTATCAATACTGTGCTCTGCTCTATTAAGAAAATCATATTTTATATTGACTATTACTTGTGAATGAAGTTATCAGTGTCATTCAATCCACTTGGAATCCTGAACATCTGTTTCATTAAGCTGATAGTGTTTGATATTGACATGTTTAATGCAATATATTTTCCAAGGGCATATTGGCAGTTTCTCTGTGTGTTAAGAGAACTTTGTGGTAAGCTAGTGTATATGATGCTGTGTGTCCTGTTTGTTTTTGGGATGTTTGGGGTATATTTGAGGCTCAAAACCTCAGAGATACTCTACTGCTGTGCCCACTTCAGTAGTGCCAGATTAATTTATTCAATTGCTATTTTCATTGCAGATGTGTTTCAAGAAACATAATGATCTCAGCATGTAAATTATATAAGAACATACAAAATAAAGGGATTTGCAATCCACTGTTAATGTCAGATGTTTTCAGTGTGCCTAAATACATTAAAAACATGATATTATGGATATTTTGCAAACACTAACATATATTAATGCATACTTCTTTTTTTTTCCTCTTTCCATTTCAGATTAATATCCATTACCATTATCAGTGTTTTATCTCTTTTGTGCTGGAAATTGAATTCTACATTAGAGAATGTGGCTAATGTTTAATAGGAAGATGAGAAATATTCTGAAATAGAAAAGGTTTAATTTTTTTTTCTATTTAAGATTGTTTTCATGCTCAAATGATATTTGCTGCTCATTTTCACTATTTACAATAGTGTTTATCTTGGAAAATACCCAGGTGAATAATTGGCTTTTTCTAAACAAAGGTTCCATATTTAATTCAGAAGCTTTCTTTAAAAGCATATAGTACAATTACAAAAAAAAAAGGGTTTTTATTTATTTTAAATATACAAAACAAGGAAATCAATGATCTTTTTGCTCACTTCAGTGGCCTAGGTCTTACCCTGCTTTCAGCTGTCAAAATACTCTATATTTGGAGCAATCCATATTCAGTTTCCATATCAAGCCAAATTCTGTAGTTTGCAGTTAAGCATTTTTATATCTCAAAGTTTACACATATAACTGTGACTTTGCAGGTGCTGAGTCATAAAGCTGATGCCCTTTAAAAGATAAGAAATTGCAAAAGAGAAAGTACTTGTGATATTTTGAAATGTTTCTGTGTTTCAAGTATTCTGAGGTTTTCTTTTGGGGTTTTGAGTGTGTTTGTGTGTGTGTGTGTGTATGTGTGTTTTCTTTTTAAATTTATTTTTATTGTGCTGACTTGGGGAAAAAAACCTAATCCACTCTTGGGATACAGGCCAAACTAAAAACAGGACAATGTAAGACTTTATATTTAGTTATTTAATTATGTTTTTGAGGAGTCTGTAAAACACTAGTCAAGGAATGGGCAGAAACATAAGGCTTTATTTCCCATGCACGAGTAAGCCATACAATGAACCAAGTGACTGTCCTTAAAGTATAAAGCAATTTACAAATTTACAAAACTGCTTTACAAAAAGCAGTTTACAAATAATGATCAATTAATATGCTGTTAGAAACACATACAACTTTCTGTCTTGATCAGTAAAGCTTCATTCACTAAAAATCAAGCCACATTTTTATAAGACTCTTTATTCCCTGAACTTTCATCTTCCTCTCCATGAGTATATTGAGGAAGGTGAATATCACTAGAAGATATATTTTTGTTATATTTTTTTTTCATTGTAATCTTTGAAAATCTCCATTTTAAGATACCTACCTAGACTCAGTGGATGAGACAACTTTTCCCCGTGATGAATATAACCTATACCCCGGACCAGAGATGATGAGAAAAAATTCACTTAGAAATGAATTACATTGAGGAACTGTTGTAGTGTGGGAGATACGTTCAGAAATATGAAGAAAGATTCCTTGGATCTAAATATGATATTTAACCAAAATGAAAGATTTATGCCACAATAGAAAATAGCATAAAAAACCAAAGAATAATATTTGGGAACTTTATTCTAGGTATTCTATAAAATAAATTAATACTGTGGTTCATGTCATGGCATTGAGACAGTGACTTTTTATAGGCCAGTCTAGTATCTTCCAACTAAAACTTTCAATAAATTCTCATGATAGGTAATATTAAAAAGTTTTCAGTTTGGTATCTCATTCCAGACAGACTTTTGTGACTACATGTGTTTATGTGCAGGTAGTGAAAAAAAATCCCAAATTACCACATATTTTCACAGAAATTTGAGATCGAGTAATGAAGAGTCAAAGCACAAAGCGTCACACTAGGTAGCAACTCTAATGTATGTATTTTCCAGTTTCTCAATGCTTTAATATCATGTACAAATTTAAAGCAGAAAGCAGAGGCCAAACAAGTTACAAATATCACAAACTCTGTAGTTCTAGTTTTCACATGGTATAACATAAACTAATCTATATGAAAATCATTGACTGATAGCAATTGGTACTGGAATACTGTATTTTAAAATATCTTCCTTCATTTCTCCCTCTAATAAAGAAAATTCTGTCAATTTGAACATCCTGATCTTGCCAACTCACCACAAGAATCAAACATCCAGCAACCTAATGTCATATACAACCAAACCTTATCAGAACAACAACTAACAAACATGTCCACTGGAGCCAGCACAGTCACGACCACTTCTTCCTCCACTGTCCCAAAGAGAACATCAAAATTCATGCACATCCTTTCATTGGAACTTCTGTGCCCAATGCCTCACTGAATCTATGTAGCTGAAGCAAAGCAATCACTTTGTGTCAAAATGGATTTGCTTGGTCAGCTAAGACTGGGAGAAAATTTTCAACAAAATGGCTATTTTCTGATCTATTAGATCTGATGCTCATTAGAGAAGTATAAAAAAGCTACAAAGGTAAATCTTTCCATTAAAATTATAACTCAGATTTATACTCAGAGTTATGTACTTAATTGTGATACTGGTTTTCAGACACATTACAGTCTCTTTTCTTTCCTAGTTCATGATTCATTATTTTTGACTAGTTAACACCTCCTTGCAGATCATTAAATATAATTGTTTTACTTAAACTTGTTGTTTCAAATTGTGATTTTTTTTTTTTGAGTTTTCCTCTATTTTGTTAAGGATCAAGAAATATCTTATTTTAACTTATTTCTAAGTCTTTTATTTCCAGCTACTTCATCTGACGCACTTTCTTCTAAAATTCTTACCGACATGTATGTATTATATAGAGTTTTTACAGTACTGAAAGTTATTTTTACAGCACTGTACCACTAACAATTCAAAACTGAGAGAGATAATGAGAAACATCTGTTGGACCCTAGCCAGTAGACAATTTGTCAGAGTACTCTTGTAATATGAAAAAGGTACCCAAGTCCCTATTCTGAATTCAGAAGTAGTTTCAATTTAGATCTTCCAGTATTTAAATATCTGATCCAGTAAGTAAATTTCTAACCGTATTTACATCAATTGTCTTTGCAGTACTTTGAGGAGTTTAATAGAAGCCAAGTGTGGAAGAGGAAGAGAGAACAAAAAGTAACAGATTCTTTCTTTTTCATATTACTCTCTGAGTCAATAGGTCTTTTTCCCCAAACACCTGCTGGCACTGGGAGCCATTCAAAATGCATGGGTGGAAATGAGATGTGAAAATTCCCTGTGCCAGAAGTTTTAACTCACAGCAGCAGTACCCTCCACAAGACCCTGAATCTGGTGGGATGGATGGAGAGTTGCAAGTGGGAGGAGACTCATCTGAGGATTGCCTATAACCACTTTACTGCAGTACATTGTTTTGGGAGAGTGCATGCTTAGAAGTTCTTCTAGTTTCTAGTTCAGAAGCTTAGAAGATGCAAAAACTGTGTCGCTTTTCTGCACTCTTTGCACAGCTCCTTTTTCTGTGAACTTTCCCTGGACTGAATAGTAACCCTCCAGACCCAGTGTCTAACCTCAGCAGATTGCTTTGTTTACTATCCGTATTTCCATGTCCTTCCAGATACTCCCATATTCTTAACCCTTATATTTCTTCATCCATAGTTGTTTTAATAAAAATATCACAGACTTCAGGGCCTGAATTAGGTGTATGCCCACAACCTGGTTCATAGTGCATTACAGGCTGAACTGTACACAGAATTTACCATTTATTTATTTATTATTTATCTTAATGCATTGAAGGAATTGGTCTTGAATTGATGTTATCTATTTCTATCACATGGGGAATTTTTTTTTTTTCTATTGTACCATATTTTTTCCTTGATTAGTTATATGGAGTTTAAATGTTACTAAAAGGAGGGGAAAATCTCCCACCCAATTTACCAAGTATGTCTTGAAGTAAAGTACATTCCAAACGGACTTGTTTTAAAGATGTTGATTTCTTTTTTTCCTGTGTGAACTTTGCACACTGTAGCTCATTATAGTTCACTAAGAGTACTGTGTTTCAGAATACCTAGACTGTTAAGAAATATTCTCTGGAATTAGCCTGGGGGAAAAACTAACCAAATAAAAACCACTGACAAGTCTGCATCGGTATAAAACAAGGACATGAAGCTATGTCCAAAAAAAAGTTAAATATTTTTCAACCCTTAATGGCAATATTTACCTAGAACATACATTTTTTAGTCATATTTTAGGAAAAAATAAAACTTTTTCTTGAAATTATTTAAATTTATCCTCAGGTAATATTTTTTTCCACTGGACCTAGCATGAACAAAATATTTAGTTTTATCTGCTGCAAATGAACAGTCTCCCTCTTTCTCTTCTTCCACACTAAAATTTTCTTCACAAATAAATAGGCTAGTGACACCACAGGAATTGATTCCTTCAATTGCTTTATGATACAAACATGGTTTACTAGAACAAACTGTGGTGTAGTCTGCTGATTCAGCAGAGCATGTAGGGTTAACTAAATGTTTTGCTTCAGTACATTTATACTTATTAAACCTTCACTCGTTGCAGCGAGCCATTTTTGATTAATGTTGCTATTTCTGTTTGATGGCTTTGCCACAAGGTTCTCACAATTTTATGAAATATATTGCTGCTTAAGTTTCTTTGATCGATCAACTCCCAAATCAGATAGTTATGACAATTTACAATTAAGTTTTATTTTGGACTTTTAAACACAGTTGAGGTGTTCTTTGTAATGGGTGCTTAATCTGTGAATTTACTGTCATTTCATAAATATCGACTTGCTCATGATATTTTGGTAAAAATTAGGAGCACAGTATACTACCAGGAAAATGATACAGTGGCCAGTCACTTTTGTTTTTGGGAAACTTAATTAAAATTTGGGTTGTACTTTGTACAGAGAAGCATCACATATTGCACTTGCAAATTGTTTTGATGAATGACATCCTCGTGATGAACTGGTGATATGTGAATTCTAATACATTTTTCTGAGAAAGCAAATAACAGATGTAATCCCACAAACAACAGATAAATTATTTGCTAATCTATGTACATGAAACTTCTTTCAAAATTTCAAAGTGACTGCAAGGTAGGAGGTCAGGAGCTAATGGTTGTTCTGAGCTCTACTAGCCAGTTCCCAGAGTGAAGTCAGCCTAGTAACACAGTATGTCAAACACACCTGTGAATCTGATAATTTTAAAGTAGCTCATCAATATATTAGAAGAAGTTTCTGAATTGCTTTCACTCTTTTCAGATTCTCTAACTGTATCATCGACAACAGAAACTTTATGAAGCAAAGGTGTACGAAGCCTAGTTCAGCAGCATTCAAACTACAGATTGACAACCTGCAGACTTAAAAATTCATTAACTTTCAGAAAGAAAAGATCATCTAATCTTTAGCTTTAAAAAATGAAGAAACTATTACTACTCCATTACTACTCCTTATGGATGCAAATGAAGGTTTTTTAAGGGCAACTGAAAATGGGTTAAAATTGTCTGAAAAAAAACCCCAAAGCAAAACAAAATCTAATATCTTAAAACCCAAGTAGATCTGTGCCAATTTACTTCGACAGGTCCTAGAGAACATACCAGATAAATAATACACACATATGGCTGCTAAGTATAAATGATCAGCGAAATCTTAGAAATAATATGTAATTAGACTGATAGTGACTATCAGTGCTGTTTAATCAAAATCTAAGATAACATACATAATTTTTTCCTTCCTCCCCTTCCCTTTAAAACTAAAATCTTAGCTACCTTTTTTTTTAGTTTCTTTCAAAGACAATGTATTAAGAAAATAAGCAGATAACAATTTGAAATTGTAATAATGGAGAACATAAAGGATTTGGGCAGGATCTCGGGAATCTGAACTAGTAAAAAATAAATCAACTTCTACATATATTTTCCCAGATGGCTTTCGTTTTTACATGCAATCCATGATCTTCTTGGCCTTTCATAGTCTCTCAGCCTGCGTGACTGAGGACATTGTCCTAACTTGGTTCTTACTGTCTGCTTTAATGTTTTCCTGCTTCAGTTAGTCAAGCAACTTCTAACCAAGGTATCACAAGAGCAATGTTGGTGTCCTGCATAATCAGTTGAATTTTTTTTTTTTGTTTGGTTAGTTTGTGGATTTTGGTGTGGTTTCTTTTTCGTTTTTGTTTTTTTTTCAGTTTGATGAGTGTTTGCTAGTGTTGGTCAAAGGAAATATATCCAACACTGACTTGGTTCTCTTCTTTAAGAGAGTCAGAAGCTTATATTCTGTGGCATTCATAGTCCTAAAGGCAAGCATGCTTTTGGCTGGTAAATCTATTAGAAGACTAATGAACACATTTATGTTAATAGCACGTATTGCCCAAGGTTGAATAATCTATTGACTTCCCTTAGTTGAACTACTTATTTTTTCACTTATCTCTCTTACCTGCTCTCTTTCCCAGCTTGTTACATTGCTGCCCATGCTGAATCTCAGCTAAAATTTAGAGGTTCCTTGGGATGACAATGAGGTTACCGGTGAGGAGGAAGAATAGTCAGTGTGGGTATCTGGTTTGCACCACAACTTCATGTGAATTTTTGGTCTCTGGTTGATGCCAAGATAATTTTTTACCTTTTCTTTTATACTCCTCCTATATAGCCTTTTATATAATTTTTATATATTCTTAATATTTTAACCTATATACTTATAATTTTCCAATCCTAATAAATTAACTAAAACCCACTGTATCATTAAACCAAAACACCAAACATTCTAAAAACCTCAAACACCAAAATTCTCTCCAAAACACATTTTATATACTAAAATAAACCCATGAAAAAAAAATCCTCAAAACAAAATATTCACTCAAACCTCTCATTAAAAAGTCTTTAATAAATATACTAATTCACAAGACCTATAGTTATATACATTTCAGTGTATAAGAAAACAGTATGTTCATTTCAGAACATTCCACCTTAACAAAATACTACACCCAAAATGCCTTAAATAAATACCAAAATAAAAATCCCTTTTCCCCATAAACCATGTTTTAGTTTTAGTTTTAAGACCATGAAAAGGCAACACAATTCTGGCTTATCAAGTCTCTTTAAGCACTGTGTGTCTCATTTCTAGGTGATCCCTGTAGTGGGGGTAATATTTCAGGGGGGTTGCATAGTTACATTGCACAGTGTGGGGAAGTGACATAAAATAGTGTGAGAAAGTACCTTAAAGTTGCTCCTGGCCTCTTAGTTGTGGGAAATGTTGCCTGGGTCTATGCTGTAAGACACAAATCATCTGAAGTAGGTCCCAGATTTCTGATGCCGTGAAAAGACAGAAAGAATTCATTAGTGTCTCTGTCTTTTTTGTCAGTAACTTCAGATACGTGTGCAGATAGGAAAAAAGGATGCTCAGTGGAAAGACTCATGAAGGGATTAGAGAGAGTGTCCTGAGACAGCAACTGACTTGTAAGAAAAGCCAAACTGAAAGTGAACACTACTGCTTGCCAGGGGAGATTATTTCAAGAGATTTTTGTGAGACCAGTATTTTGTTGAGGAAACTCATACATCTTGAGTAATGTGCAACTGCCACAGTTTTATTTACAGTTATGACACCCAAAGCCACCAATGTAGTGCATTTTAAACTATTATCCTGAATTAGACATATGTCTATGAGTATTTGTGTGTCTTATAAGCACTTGTAGCCATTATATTGGATAATTAAATAGCATTCTAATTAGACAACCTTATGAAGTGTTTCAGAGACAGCATGCATTCATCCTCATTTTCTCTGGTGCTTAGGAAGAACAAGCAAAAGCCAGTTGCACGATATTGTATAGTATAAGCTGACTATCATAAGTATATTTTGCTGTGAATCTGCCTTTGTGTATAAATACATAAACCTTATCAAGACTAAGAAAGTAATAAATACTCAACGGTTATATTACTTGTCTAAGGGTCTTTGAAACAGACCTAAGGGAAACAGGTTGCATAGCTGAAGGTTACTATTCAGCTGAGGCTTTGATATTTCTTTTTTACCAGCGAGGAGCACATGTATTCTGCTGATCACTCAACAGTTGAGATCTTGCAGCATGCTTACTATTCTTTAATACTTAGAGGTTAATAAAAAAAAAGTTAATTTCCAGTACAATGCAAATACTGCCAAGGGTAGCCTTGGGGTAAGATGATAACATACCCAAGATGCAGTTTATAAAACAGGGGTTGTGTTATTGATGCTCGTATTTCTTGGGATGCTTGACAGGGAAACATGTGACAATTGGTTTGAGTGATTTTTTGAGTGAGCAGGCTGTTATTTTTCTTATGGCATCATAAAGGGTAAGTGATTTCTCTTGTAACTGCAGGGCAGGTACTGACCCAAACCATAATAAGACTCAGTGAAGGGCATCAGTGAAGGGAATAGGGGCCTTTATTTTCTAAATTGCACTGGATTACAGATGGCTGGATTAGACACTTTTTTTCTGATGCTGTACTTGCAGATGATGTGCTTAGTTGCTGTACAATGCATGAAGTGGAAAGACAGACTTGTTTTTTAGTAGGGGACACTGAAAGTGATTACATCAGCTGTGAATTGCTTCAAGCTCCTAAAGCAGAAGGCAATGCAAACCATAAACTTTCTGTGTTTTCTATGAGGAAGAATGTCAGAAAATCAAGATTGAAGAGCTATGGCAGATGATGGCTGTGTCATTGCTATTAACGTTTCATTAATTTCTTTCTCTACAGATTTATAAAATAGTTAAATATGTTTTTGTAAAACAGTATTTTAAGGTCTAGCAACTTGTCATTGTTTTTACAGTAGTTTTAAATCCTCAAGTTAAATTCTAGTTGTACAAGATACTATTTATGACTCCTGTTTTTCAGAACATCTTTCTGTACCTTGCTAATTTTATTTTTAGTCTGGTCAAGCAATGTAACACTTATTACGATATTAAAAACATAACACTGAAGCTGTAAATAAGTAGTTGCCTCCAAAAAAAAAAAGAACACAGATGAAAACAATATGATAAAGCTCATAGTGGAAATAAATTATGCCTTGGGAAAAAAAGTAATTTGCACAATTAGGTGATACAATAGAGTGTTCCATAATTAGGTGCAATACAAGTGTAACCATGCTTAATATCAGTAGTATGCACGCCTTTCAGACTTCATTAAAGAGTTCCATTGGAACATGTGAATAATAGGATTAATACAGCCATGGGCACTGCTGGGTCAGCTGGCAATAGATCAATCCACAACGTAGAGCATATTAAAAGGATTATAGATTAGCAATTAGATGGCTTTTTCATGAGCAAGAAATAGTTCCTCAAGCTTTGCCAAAGGTTAACAGAGATAGGATGTCGATTTTTCCAGTTTATAATCCAGTAAGAGCTATAAGGTAAGGGAAGTTATGGCATTTTCAGGATGGTAAGAATGATATGAACAAAACATAACAAACCTTTTAGGATCCGTGGCTTGGCTTCACAGAGGAACTATTCTTACAGGAAATATAGAATATATACTGTTAAATGTAGAGTATATACTGTTAATAACTACATCTCTGAGAAAAAAGATTTCAAGGGAACTGTTTGAGAGGTAAGAGACACTTTAAAGCCCTTTCTATAGCATTCTGTTTGAAAGCTTTTGTTGCATTTCAGAGAATACATAAATAAGTTCTCTAATTCAAACACTGCAAATCAATGTTGAGCATTATTAAGATTATACACCATTTGAATTATAGTTTGACACTTACTTTTAGTTTGTCAATAATACAGATATCTAAGAAATTTTTATAGCTTCCTGATGAAATACTGGATGACAATATTGGTATGTTTTCAACTGCATAAAGAGAATGTAGGATGTAGAATCAATATATATTGATCACACTGGAAGATGAGTCTCAACATTTCTAAAAATCAGGTCACTTACTTGGATAACTAAGTGTGCTTTTATTTCATTTGTCTAACTCTGAAAATATGGGCTTTTGGATAAAGGGAGACATAAATGTGTTTAAAAAGTTGAAATGGACATTCAAATGGGAAATAAACCAAGGATACCTGGAAATAAAAAAATGATTAACAGCCAGTAATTTATTCAACAAACTTGAACATTTATGTCTGTTCATGAAGAAATTTTACTCCCTCATTATTCAGCTGCCTTGTCTTTCTGCAGAAATTTTGGGGCAGAGGCTTGACTGTTAATATTTTGCTGAGTCTATTTGTTACTGTGCAAGAAATGCTGGTGAATTTTTTGAGATTAAAGGCAAGAAAATAGCAATAAAGGATTGTCTGGATAATGTCTCTGCTGAACAATAAAGTGAAAGTTCTAAAAAGATTTTTTAAAGGAGCAGGAATATTTGCAAATTATTGTAAAAAAAGAGTAAAAGAATTTACTGAAAACTTATTTTTAAGAATTAATTGTTGTACAGGTTAAATGACATTTAGAGTAATAAAATAACTCTTAGTCAATTAATAAAGCCAGTCACAGCTGCAGAATTTTTCATAAATAATATGATACTGCACAGCCTTTACTATAACAACAAGCCCTGTAGAGATCTGACTTGGATGAAAGATTTAAAACTAATTCTTCCTTCTTATTCTGCCCAAACCAGCAACTATGTTGGGGTTGCAGCTACATCAGATACTATTCTGCATCATTTATTGATTTTAAATAATAAAAAATTTCTGGCAGAATCTGTCTCTCTGAGTACCTGAAAAATTATGATGCAAATTCTGTCTCTAAATCTAAATGCCTCTTTATTGTGCCCATTACCTGTTATTGATTCTTGGGTAAATGCATTAAATTTCTGTAAAGAAAACACTTAAGGGGTAGAGGATTATATACAATATATGTAATTTAATTTTTTTTTCACAATATTACTTTCTAATACTGAGGATATACAGTAATATTTTAATCTTGGTTAGCCTCCATTTTTTCCAATTGCTTTTGGCATTCAGAAAAGTAAAAAAGGCAATGTTGTCTATTTTAAAAGTTTGAAGACTGCATTTCTGACTGAAATCTGTGTAATTACTACTTTGACTTTAGCTAAACTATGGAGAAATTTTATAAAGTAGGGATTTCTAATTACAATTCTTTTCAATTTAGTTAAATTGTGACAGCTGCTTTGATTTTGACAGACAAGAAACAGTGTTTACATTGCAATGACAGCAATGTCCATGACACTAATTGCAACTTTTGTAAGAAAATGTCATGAATAACGTTTCAAATAGGATTCAAACATAAATCTGGCTCTTCACTCATTTTACTTTTCAACAGAATTCTGGGACATTAACATAATTTTTGTCTTTGTTAGACTAATAATTTTTGCAGCAACTACAGACAGTGAAATAGGTAGCAGTTATCAATGATCGCTGAAAGAGTCCAGTCAATTCATTAACTTTATAAGATGTTTGGCAGCCACTGCTCCTGAGTGACCAGAAGAATAGTGTTATATGCCTAATTATTTTCTTGTTTAATACAGAAAACATGAGATCATGTTGCGATTATTTCTAGAGACAAAATCAAAAAGTGGCAGTGCTAAAGGTGGAATTTTCATAAGATCATAAATAACGTAGTAACAGAAGGAGAAAAATGTTGGAAAAAAACATTCAGGAAATATAAAATGGGAGTAATTGGAATAGAATTTACAGAGCATTTTTCCTTTGGGAAAGTTAACTGTGGGGAAGGGGAGACAAGGTTAAGTTTCTTAAACTGGTACAGAGGTAACTCGCATGGGATCAATAACAAGTAGTGTCCTGAGGAGTGCTTTGGAGGGACTCCCTTTTGTATGCCCCGGTATTTAAATTTGGCAAACCTCCCCGAATATGTCACGAAGTACTCTTCAAAGTCAGCCCCATGTTTTCTATGTTAAAATAATTCTGACATTTTGACAGGTCACAGTATTAGCCTTTTTCCTGTACTACATGGCATCTCCATATGTCCTGACTGAATCAGATTTTTTTGATTTATGTCTTCTGTAATGAACTCAGATTGCCATAGCTGCTTATTGCTTATCTATCAATGCATTATATCTTCAGACCTCCGTCTGGTTTCATCATTTTCTTTCTTGTCAGCCCACACAAATGTCTTTTTAATGTCACCTTCTCACTTTGTATAAAGAGTTTGGACCCATGGGGATGAGTGTGGGAAACTCCCTCTCAGCCCTTTCTGTATAAAAGCAGCTGACATGAAACTACCTTTCCCCTCTCCCTTTTCAACATGCAGCTTCTTCCCTGTTGAAGACTAATAGTGAATAAAGTCTAAACCCTTACACTCCAACACCTTAATCCATATCACAGCAGCTGGGTAAGCTAACATTTACAATTATGCAGATAGGTACAATTTTATGAAGGAAATACTCCTCTCCAATAACTAGCACATTTTCTTCTGTAGATAAAGATTTCTCACTGAGGCTGAATATGTTATATTCCTCATTCATTTGAGAATTTTAACTAATGGAAATTACAATGACTAGACAATCTGTCTTTCTCGGAGCCCTTTTCCATTAACATTTCCTTTAGGAAGTTTGTGGCAGTGTCCTACAAATCCCTGGTTTGTCTCTAGATCTCTTCACCTCCACATGGCATTGTAGTGTCACTACTGCTAGTACCATATTGCTCAAGAAGTTCTGCTCAGGCTGCAAAAATTCACAGTTATGTTAATAAATAAAGAGCAGTGATCTCCTCTGAAAACTTGCTCTGTAAGTGTGAATAATCCAATTCAATTTCCTTTGTGTTTGGATTTAACAATTGCATTATATGATGTTTAGTAAGGTGAAAATAGCAACTGTAGCCTTGCGACAACTGTGAAGTTTGTAGTGGCTCTCAGCTGAACCGAATCCCAGTGACCAGCAACAGCTGATCATCAAAAACAGTCCTAAGTCCTCCATCACTATTCACTGATGCTATCTTTCTCTCCTGCCAGGTATCCTAGAGACTCTTACCTTCTGTCCAGTGTGCTGAGATTAACGAATAGATTTGAAAATCATTACTGAGGGCTCCCAAACCTCTGTAGATGTAAGCACTCCTGTATGGAACTCTGCTAAGTAGCTCCTTAGAATCTGTGAATTTCCTTGTCATTTGTTAAGGCTTTTTTCCCCCTTAACCTAACACAATGTACACCGATTGTGATGGAGTGCTGTTTTCCCCTCCATTTATGAACATGTTTATATTCTTACTGTTTATTTCATAGAAAATATAAAATTCAATGGTAAGCTTGAGGTATTCTCAATATTATTGCTAATATTCATTCTTCTAAGTAATACACTTTTTTCTTCACTTGCGGGTGAAAGAGGATATAGTAATTCCGATCTGTCTGAATATTGATTTAGCAGTTTTGGAGCTGTATGCAGACTCTATATGTCTATAGATAGATCTATTATGTGGAATAACTGTTTTAGTTGATAATGATATCTGAGAGTAACCGCACAAAATAGCACAGGGAAACAGCTCATTTTTTCTTTCTTTATACTAAAAACTTTGTGAGAGTAAGGTATAGTTCATATGCTTTCATGGAGATACCTCCAGGAAAATGTTAATTCCATAAAAGGTGCTAGAGAACGTGATTGTATGTTGATTTATTGAAAAAATTTTTTCAAGTTATAGGAGTAAAAAAAAAGTATTTTGAGAGTCTGTACAAACATGGTTTCAGATTAATTTTTTAATCAAAAGTAATTAGTTTTATAATTAAAAAAGAAACTTGGAAAGCATTTTCCCAGTGTTTCTACCTAAAACATATTTCTAAGCATAGTATATCTGTGAAAAATATGTGATTCTGTATTGTGCCCTCTACTGTTTTACTATTACAGAAGTGTAATGGGAGTGATATGTAATCTATAACATCTAACTTTATAATATAATGGTGTAAAATTATCTCAGTCCAGAGACAGCAAGTCTTGCATGAGTCCTTCTTAGAAATACATATGATATTTTTTCTATGCTAAATGTCTCCCACTTTAAATTACTATGGGAAAGCTGAATCAGATTTGCTGATAACTCAGGGCCTTACACTAGTTTTGAATATTTTGTACCTAATGTGTAATGGGCTGTAGAATTTCAGCATCCAGGCAGAAAATGGTACTGTAAGCTATAAGGGCTTATGTCCATCATAGTCTAACTATATTCTTCTTCTCAGAATGGATAATATCATGACCTATTCAGCTGTTCAAAGGGTGATATTCAGATTCCTGTTCAGGCCTCTGAACAGTCGCCCTGGGCAGTCTCATTAAGCAAACAAGGTATAGGACTTATGGGTCACAAATTTCTTGATAGATCCTGTTGTAGAATACTGATAGAATTGATAGAACCTGTTCACCTTTGTTTATTTTATATCTCCTTTGGGAATCATTTGTTTATTTGTAAGCTGAAAAAACCCTACTCTACCCATATCCAAAAAACTCAAATAAACACAAACAAAAAGAGAAAAATGTTGTGGTATCGCAGGAGGAAGTCTAGAAGTGGCTCTCCTTGTCTCTAAAGGACCTAACTAAATGTTTCTGCTCTATTTTTAGGCTGACTGCAATGTGCTGTCTTTACTTGTCCTTCTCTGTTCCATTGGCAAGTTGTATTTATTTCATCATATGTTACAATAAAAATAAGCTCCACAAATGGAAGTAACAAATGAAAGTAAAGATCTGGACAGGTAAAAGGTCAAAGAAATAACAAAGCATTGAATAGTGAAAGGAATTGAAAGAGCAGAGTGAACATTATTGCTAGCAGTATAGAGTGTATATGGTGATAGCCGGTAATCATAGTTCCTACTCACTACTCTAATATAGGATTGAAAAGGGAGGTATTATATGAATGTTGAGGTTATGCCTGGAACAAGACAGAATTTGCACTAGGGAATTCTTTTAGAGACAAAAAAGATGGGGTATTGTGGGAAATTTCCAGCCTGCCTGAGCCACTCTGCAGCTGCTCTGGTGTGCATAAGGTTGGAAGGGTTCTGAGCAGAGCAGGGCTGCAAGTGTGAGTGTGTGTGACTCTGTGTGTGTGTGTGTGTGGTTAGGCATGTTCTGTTGTCATTACAAAGAACTGTGCTTTTCATCCTTCAGTCTTAACTGCCTTTGCTTCTCACCTGCTTGCTGGCCTTGTTAATAATCAATCGCATTTTATTCACTTAACCTTAATTTGCCTGCTCCCTGCCTCTTTTGCTTTTTTGCATGTCGCAGTGGATGGCACGACTTCAGCTGTTTGTTGATTAACAAATGTGCACTGTATATGCTGCAGTCATTTTCACTTCTTCCCAGAGCCTTTTTCCGTAGCCACTTTAGCTGCTTCTTTGCATATTGATTGAACAGTGCTCACATTGAGTATTGACTGTCACAGACAATGTTCCTCACTTACCATTACTGCCCTTGTTTCTTTCTCCCTCATCACCATTCCTGTAAATACTGATGTTCATCCAGTTTCTCCTGCCCTTATATTTCTCCACCATCTGCATCTTTGTTTCATTCTTATACTTGTAAATCAACCACATACAATCATTTCTTTTCTTTTTCGTTGTTGCCTTTGAGGAACATTTCTCCTAATCATCAATATGGCCAATCTCAGGAGTTCAGCATTCAGAAATCATGACTCAACCTCCCTCTTCTCTGAGACCAGGTTACTGATCTGATGCTGAAAACCCTTTTTTTTTATTTTCCATTTTTTCCCTCAGAAAATAAATGCAAGCATCTAGCCTTTTAAGGTGCATAGGAAACCTAGGTAGTAATATGAAGGTATTGTTTACAACTCTCAGGAAAATAATATTGTCTTAATAATAACAATAAAATCAAAGCAGCTGCTATCAACAAATAGCAAGAGCCTGATGTTAGAAACAAAGAGGAGCTAAGATAAAGACAGGGTGAAGGAAAGAAGGGTCCACACACTGTCTGAAGTGGCAGGAGATGATAATGAACATACTAACTCTATAAACCACTGGTCATTTAACGGAGTGCAACCTTGTGAGCAAGGAAAAAAAGCAGATTTAGGAGAAAATATCCATCATATCTCTGGCACTTTGGTTATCATATGTTTGCAGGTAACAGAGGTGAAGATCAGTGGAGAGAGTGCAACATGAAAGCATGTTGGAAAATGGTAAGACACAGTCCCATATGAGGGAAAATAAGAATCAGCATCATTCTGCTCCTGGCAAAGAGAAAGAAGTTCTGTCACCAAGATCACTTCCTTCGCTTTGAGTGTGACTGGACTGAATGACATTCACTGGTCTCTCTCAATCAACATGTCTCTGACGCAAACATATTTCTAGCAAAATGGTGAAATTATGCACTTAAACCTGGTTTTTGTTGATATCATTCTTCTATTTGTTTTGTTGTAGTTGTGTTTTATTTCTATCCTCAAAGGAAGGTTTCATTGGCAATTTTCTGTCAAAATGCTTTCTGGCATAGTGTTGCTACATGGAAAAATATTGTCAGTGTGAAGATAGAAGACTGCTTTAAGATTTTTGTTTCCAGTTTAGGAATATCACAAGAAAGGCTGTCCTTAACTGGAATCTCTTCATTTTTTAAATGCAATGAAGAAATTTTATTTTGGGACAAAAATAACTCCAATTACAGTCTTGGAGCTTCCTATTTCTTTGCTCTCTGGTGATTTATGTTCTTGCTACGGGCTGCATTTCTCTTAATGTATCCCAGCCTCATCCTTGCCTCATTTCCAGGAGTGTGCTGGAAACCCTATAAACTTGGTCTATTATGAGAGATGTAAATTGGCAGAAAAACCAAACTCTTAGAAGAAAGTACAATTTGACATCCAAATCAAAATACCTAGTAAGATCTTGCAAGCAGATCTCAGGATGTAATATAAAAAAAGATGGGGAAAGTGCTAAAGATAGGGCAGGAAAGAAGAAATCCAGAAGAAGTTCCCCGCTCAGATATGCCATGGACAGGGGACAAATTTGCTTGCTAAGTCAAGCACAGGCAGTGAAGTGGTGGGGCAGCAGGAATAGAAAGCAGGGTTTGCAGGAGACAAGTGAGGTAGAGCAAATGTACCAAGTTGAACCCTGTCCCACTCAGGTCAATGGCAATGCCAGGAGGCAGACAGGTACTGCTCAGGGCCGTATCTAGCAAACCTTCCCCACCAAACACAGGCATTCTTTTTGTTGTATGGAATTTTTACTCATCAGTCATTTTCACAGATTTCTTCCACATGCTGTTTTAGGTCATGACACAATGCAAAGCCATTTTTAAAAACAGTTTTTTAAAAAATTGAAGAAACTGACATGTTCCTTTGAATTCTTGTAAAGATATGTGCATTTCGAATCAACTTTCATTTCTGAAAAGCTCTGCCTGCACATTATGGTTGTGAAGTGAAGATGAAATAGTTGACTCAAACATATCCTATATATAATAATATAAAGTAGGGGAAAATATATATTTGTTCCTGTTAGCCAAAACTTGAACTTTGAATGCCTAAATAAGCATGTTTGAACACTTCCAATATTACTTTTATATTAAGTGTTGCATTTTCTATTTCTAGCTCATATTGTTTGCTTAATCTCACCTTGAACTCTTCTATATTCCTTGAGAGACTTGTACTTAGATACTTTAAGTCTCTTCCCATTTCAGGCCCTTTCTTGACTGAGTATCTTTGAGGTCACCTTGATGATTCTTGGACTTCATTCTTCTTTCAACGGATGCTATAAATTATCCTCTTTTTCCCCAATTTGTCCACTATCTTTTGCTGTTATATTCATTCAAGTCACTCCATCTTGCCCTGTTTCTCACTCAGTGACTCAGTTTGGATATTGCTATTTTGATCATGCCTGTATTTTCTCTTGCTTGAATAGTGTCCTACTCTTGAGAGCACTCTTATCCTCTTATTTGAAACTGAAATTCTTTACAATACGTTTAGTTCATGCACAATACATTCTTAAATGATCATATTTTACAAAGTGGAGTGATATAGAAGACATAGCAGCAAACCAAGAGAGTATCTGGTGCTTTGATTCGCTCTGTTGTGGACGCCTGTATTCCCAAGGCTGAAAATCCTTAGTGAAGGAGACTCACGTATATGAGTGAAGGTTTCTTGATTCTTGCCTTTGGTAATAATAATGTAGGAATACAATTAAGCAACTTTAATTATAATTAGGTAATGACTTGTTCTGTGTGGTATGTGCTAAACTACTGTAATATATACCAACACTTTTATATTTCCATGCACTGCTTTTGGGATCATTACACAGTGGCACTGAATTTTCATATTTAATTTCATTTTCCTCAGACCTAACTGCTTTTCAGAGACTAACTGCAGCTTTGATAAATGTTCTTTCTAGACTAGTTAATATCTTAGGCTTATAAAAGGTATTTTAATAAAAAAATGTAGCTTCCAGCTACAGCCCAGATTTCAAAAGATAAGAACATCTAGTTTTCCATTTTTTTTTTTTTCTGAATTAGTCAATTTAGTTTAAAGACTTTTTTTCCAGACTGGTTAAGAAGAAAGACTGACAAATTGAACTTCAGATTTACTCTTTCACCAGACTGATACAAGAAGCAGGTAATGAGATCAACTCATTGTTAGTCACAAAGAGGTTTCTTTGAAATGAAACATGTCAGACATACTTATCTCTTTAACAGTCAAAGGGATTGATACAAACAAAAGCAATACACTTAGGGCTACAGTTTCTTCCATAGCTGCTAAAGTAACTAATGTATATCCTCACAGCTTATCAGAGCTGCCACCAATCTGATACCAATTTGAATTCTTAAAACTGCTTTTCTTAATAGTAATTTACCAACTGTGTACTTTTTGTAATGTATTTATTGTAAAGCTCGATTTTGTTGGTGTAGAAATTTAATCTCTCTCCTCCCAAATAAATTAAATTTGGCTATCATTTTTCCAGAAGACGATTTTTTTCTTTGTATTAAATGTAGAAATAGCAAAAAAAAAGAGCAGAGTTCAGTACCCTCCAGTACAAAAGGATGACCCAATTGACTTTTCCTGTTAGCAGGCAAGTTTTAACCATGTTAATAGAATATGCTAATTTACAAAAGAATCACAGAATCACAGCTGTAATAAGGTTGGAAAAGACCTTTGAGATCATCAAGTCCAACCTATGACCTAGCACAACATTGTCAAAGAGACCATGGCATTAAGTGCCATGGCATTAAGTGTCTCTTTTTAAACACCTCCAGGGACCATGACTCCACCACCTCCCTGGGCAGCCCATTCCACTGCCCAGTCACTCTTTCTGCGAAGAATGTTTTTCCTAATATTTGACCTAATCTTCCCTTGGTGCAGCTTAAGACTGTGTTCTTTTATCCTGTCAGTGGTTGCCTGGGAGAAGAGATCAACCCTTGCCTGGCTACACCCTCCTTTCAGGCAGTAGTAGAGAGTGATGAGGTCTCCCCTGAGCCTCCTCCTCTCCAGGCTAAACAGCCCCAGCTCCCTCCTAGGGCTTGTGTTCTAGACCTTTGCTGTCTAGACACCAGCCTTGTTGCCCTTCTCTGGACACCTTTGAGTATCTTAACATCCTTCCTAAACTGGGGGTCCCAGAACTGGACACAAATTTGCCTCTTCAACCCCGGCCTGGCAGACAAAGACTGTATTCCAAGAAGAGCTGTTAAATCACATTGTATGATTTTCCCAGGTTCAACAACACCCACCAGCCTTGGTATGGGAGGAAAACTAGTGAGTTATACATAAAACAAATCAGGAGATAAGTGGATGGAGTGGGAAGACCTAGTCGGCTTGTGATATGGATGGTTAAGAAATTTTTATAGATGCTCCACTGAGCTTTCTTCTGCTATGTATGATTTAATGCTATGGGGAGAGACAGAAGAATACCAGTAGCTAATGGAGAGAAAGAGAAGATGGTTGCACTAATTTCTTTACTATGAATCATCATGGGTACAATCAGCACTCCTCTGTCACTTCCCCTTCCCCCTCCTCATCCACACAGGAAAGACAATGTTCATAATTTGAAGGCAAATTCCAATGAAAAAACAAAAACCTTCTACACCCATGTAAGATAAAAATATTAAATTTTTCATTTGAAATATTTAATTTTACTACCTTTGCTTGGGTTTGCTCGGGTTTGCTCTTCCAAAGAATTTATTATCTCCATTCCCAAGAATTCCTTTCTCATCTAAATTTCCTTTTTCTTTTCCATTCCTCTCTCCCGTGGTCCCAATTTCTGCCCCTCTCCTCCTGAGAAACCTCACTTATTTGCACGCCCTTCAGTACTCACAGTACTCATAGTTCAGCAGAGGAAACCATATCTCTCTTTTTGGTTATGTCAAACTCCCAGCAAAGGACAGTCAACTTGCTCTTTTTTACAAGAATGCATAAAAATAAGACACTCAACTACACCATGTCTGAGATGCCCTCAGACAAGAAGGACATAATTAATATGTACAGCTTATAAATACACTTCTGAAAAATAAATTTCATTTTGATAGTTGACAGAAATAGGCTGACCACGAAGAATTTGGGGAGCAAAGTTCTGATAATGTAATAATTTGTGGAAGTTTTTGGGGTGTCCTTTTAGGGATGAAATGTTGTTATTTAGCAATTCATCTTTGCAATCATGAATGAATGAGAATATCTCATTTCAGTCCTCCTGCTGCTCTATTGATACACACTCTATCAGTCCTGCTATGGAAATGAGTGACAGTGCCCTTTATGACAAAATCCACATCTGCTTTTCTCCTACTGGGACACTCGTGCAAAAATAATTCCCAATGGCAGACAGACAGTTTCTTACTGTCCTTCCTTCCATTGTGAAACCGTAAGCAAGAGAAAATATGAGTTGGCATAATTATAAAAATACTAATTTTTTTAACCTTTTTCTTTTTTTTAATCAAATGTGATTTTATTTCCATTTTGATATGAAATAGTCTCGATTTTCACCTTGGGATCAGTTGATTTCTCCTTCTTGCAGTCTCTGCAACTTGAAACAAAACAAAGCAAAGCAAATCAGCGAGCCATACCAGTTTGGAGTGAAAATCCACCAGGTGCTCCTATGTAGATTGGCAGCCTGAGCATTTCCAGCCCTTCCCTGCAAAGTTTGTGTTCTACCTTTTCTGGCACTTGGCTCAGCGTGCTGTTCTTCTGGGAAAATACACCTAAAATGATACAGCACCCAAGGCACTCATGTTTAAACTCATGCGATGTTTAAAATTGTTGTGAGCAGCATAAGCTGGCAAAATAACACTGAAAAAAGCGCCATTTGACCACGTTATATTATATGTTTCTCAAGACATTAACTTTTGGGAAAGTGAGACTTTTTCTTTTCCCCTCCTCTCCACTCTTCATTTTTTGAGAAAGACTACAAGTAGTGCTATGTTTTGCTGCTCTGTTGGAGACAAGGTATGTGAGAAGCTTTCCCTCCATTTCAAAAGAGACAGAGATATCATCAGTCGTTCGACTGGCAGCAAGCTCAGATTTCCTCTGGTATGCCACAGTGTGTGTGGCATTTGCAGGCAGTGGTGCAACTTCCCTCAAACTAAATTACTGCTTCCTTCCCCAGTGAGGAAAGGAAGAAACTAGCTTACATGTGGGAACTGATGAACAGTGAATGTTTTGTGCCTTTCCAATTTCCTTTATCAGTGTTAAGGCCCTGGAAAACTGTATCAGTTTCTGCAGTACCACCATACCACCAGTAAGAGGTTTGGGTATGTGGGGAAAGGCAGCACCTGCCTCTAATAGATGTCTTATTTAAATTCTCACCTGGCCTGTTCCTTACCACTACTGCAAGGAACACCAAGCTTGGCCCTTCAGATGTTTTCCTTACACAGATTCACATCTTCTCTAGCCCCTCAGATGCTGGAAAAAGGAGCACTATACTCCCAGTAAACCCCTTGGTCATGCAGAAACAAAACTGATTTTGTCTACATTTTTAAGAGAAGACTTCAGGGAATTCTGCCTTAATATATCATAATTCTTTACAGAATGAAAATACTTTTGCTGCCCTTTCAGAAATGTTTGCATGGTACCAGTATAAAAACTAAGTTTCAGTGAATTGGAACAGTGTTTTACATTTATTTAGATACATTTTCTCTTCATGTTTTTAATTATGAAAAGCACCTACAGTCTGAAATAAAGAGCCCTTTCAGATGAAAACATGCACAAAAAAGAACATTCTGTTACATAGTTTTTGGAACAAAAGGCGCAGAATCTGAACCTTTCTAAATTTATTTTCTGATGAGTCAGTATTTTCACACAAAATAACATTTCCCAGACAATTTCCTAAAGGGCTGTAGAGCCTTGGCTGGATTGTGGATACAACCTGTTCCCCAGTATTGTGCTAGCCCTCTGCGTTATCCACGTTTATCTGTAGAATTAGTTGCTTAGAAAATATTTGAAGTCCTTTTCTAAAATATACGCTGTATTTTGAAGTTTTGTTTCTGTATCGTAATGCATCTACAGATGTTAATCGGTACACCTTTCTATTCAACTTGGCAACCATAACTGTGACTATATGTTTAAAACAGAATAATTTAAATAATAACAAAACTCCCTGCTTGCTCATTTTCAACACTAGAATGTTAGTAATGACACAAAACTGGCTCGCTGTGTTGCCCCTTTGTGCTGGAGACCTGATAGGATGCCATGATGAGCTTACCCTTTTAAGCCTAAGGGCTTAACATTAGCAGCATATGACAATTTCCTTATCAGAGTCTGCTTTGCAAAGCACACAGGGAGGAGGGAGTGGACTGTCATATACGGAATGGTGTGGTAATTAAGCAACACTGTTCAAGCATGGAATGTGAAAAAACCCAAGGGTTTCACTGTTAGGCTTCTTACATGATTGCAAAACATGCCAGTGCCAAGCTTTTTTGCCTTGCAATAAGGGACTTTTTATTTTTGAGAAAAAAAAGAGGCAGTTATTAAACTCAGCATGGAGACAATCTGAAACAGGATCTTCATCAATCAGATTAACTACTTTCCAAGATGAAAGTAGACGAGGCACAGTGTGAGCCTGAGAAGATATTTATCAAAACCCATATTAATAACCACTTTCAGCCTTCTCCTGACAGTTTCATCTTAGCTTCCATGTTTAACATTTGAGTATCATATGTTTTTGTCAGGATGAGGCTGCTAAGAGCATCAATTAATTAATTCCTCTGAAGTATGGTTTGGAAAGGTAATAAAGTAACATTCCCTAAGGCCAGAACCAGTAATGGTAAGCAGCATTCTGGTGCTGTGCAATTCTTTACTTCAGAAACAAGTTAAAAGCATGGAATCATTTCCACTTTTAAAAGCAGAAGATATTCAACTTTATTTTAATAAAACTGCTGAGAGGGATCCATTTTTTAAAGTAATATTTTCCAAGCTGATAAAGAATGTTGCTGCTTTTTATTTGTTTTATTTTAATAGAAAAAAGTAGAATGCCTCAGGCAAAATAAAAGGCAAAAGAGATGACTGGAATATGTCTTAACACTGTTATTTATTTGCTGTCATTATTATGGTTTGCCTTGTTATTTGGGTCTTACTGTTCTGTTCTGGAATTTTCGCTGTGGGGTGAAGGAAGCCTGCTGATAATACAGAGAAATTAACCCTCTCCTTGTTTCTCTTAAAATTCTCACCGGGAGTTTCAAGTATACAATAACTTGTCCATCCTTTCCCCTGGTTAAAATCAGTGAGATTCTCGTTTCTTTATAAGAAAAGAGATGTTTTGTCTTGTAAATAGTGGAAGAAAAGCAAGGATAAAAGCTGTTTGGTGGCACAGGAAAACACCTAGATAGTATTTTTTTCTAAATCAGAAGCAGACAGTGGTTGAACTTGGATACCTTGCTTTAATCCTGGAAATATATGCACCTTTTTACTTCCAAATCCTTTTAGTCCCACCACAAAAAAAGCAATACATCTATGCAAAAAAGACCTATGTATGCAAGCTGTTGACAACGGCAGGTCTTTTTCTTGCTGCCTGTGGGAATGTCAGTCTGTACAGTTATTGTGTCCTAAAGAATGCATGAGCCAGATAAAAATATTCTGCTTACTAGTTACTAAATAAATGTCTCCACACATTTTTATTAATGTATTTCAGTCTGATCTTGTCATAGAACAAGACTCAAGTGTTCATGCATTACATCTTGTATGTCTAGTGTGTGTATGTAAATGTGTGTCTATGATCCCTTTGCCTATCAACTCTCTTTTATAGCTTTTGAGTTCTGAAGACATTTATGTTCATGGGAAGTAAGTGCTTTGCCCCCCAAGATAGCTGGAGAGTAAGTCACTGCAGAATAGGCTGAGAGGAAGAAACTTGGTGAATTTTCATAAAGATCAACAGGACAGGGATGTTGTCTCGTTTCCCCAGTTGATCAGGTCAGTGAACCTCTGCCAAACATCAAATGCTCTTCACATCCTATAAGAACTATGCTGATTTATGTTCCTATTCTACATGGTAGGGCTTCATCTGAACACCATCATTCAGGGGAAACAGACCAAAGGAGACCTGAGTGACATCATTTCCCTTCCCCAAGAGTGGAGTTCAGTAGCCTGCAGGCTAGACCTCCCAACAGTGTCATCATTTCCAAAATCAACTTGTTTATAAAGAATATATACAAGTGGATGTGGATGTTTTTGTTATAAATTTTTAGGTAGTTGAATATCAATGAAAACCCCCTCGTATTTTACATAGTGAAGGCATAAATTTGACCTCCTCTAATCTTCAAGAAAATGACACTTTTCCCCCTTCCAGGGAGGCATATCTATCTGCTTCACTGTTCACATTGAGAGTGAAAATTTTTCAACTATCCCTTTCCTCAGTGAGAGAAGCAGTGCCTTAGATCTTATAGAACATGGAAGAAAAAACCCACCAACAAACCAACCAATGAACCATGATATCTATATTTAGTTGTAGTTTTTTTGCTTTCATTCTGACAGTGCACATGACCAGTCATCAATAACATCTGGAGACCCATTCTGTAGAGATCCTACGGCACCATCCAGATAAGCTCAAAATATTTTCCAGGATCTGCAAAGAACTTACTAAATTCTGGCTCTAATAAACAGCTGAGCAAAGCATTTAGCATTTGCAGCAGAAAACTGGAAAAAAATCACCTCTGGCAAGTAGGGATCTGTGTCAAGTCCTCTGGCTGTGGCCAGTTTTAGGTTTTGCTTGTTCCTAGTCTTCTGAGAGTTATCCCAAAATGGCCTCTGTGGTCTCAGGTTGCTGATGTTCGTCAGCTTTTTTGTTACCCTGGGGATGGGACTCAAGTAAATGGAAGAAAGGGGAGAGAAAAATCGGAAACAAATTTAACAGAATGCAGAATTTTCTTATATAAAAAGTTTAACTTAGATAAATCCCATTAGCTGTCTTCTGAGCTGTTGAATGTTTCTGCTTGGTTGTCTTTCTTTATTAACTAATATTGTGGAGAATTTTTGCTTAATGGTGAAAATGAAACATCTAAAATTTTTCAGATAAAATAAAAAATACCTTTCAAATTTACTGCTGGCATATGCTCATATACAAGGTCAGGAGTGAGGGGCAGACACGAAGGTGTTCTCTGGCCTGTCAGAAAAATTGGTATGAGTGAGATCCAAAGTCCTGTGGAATTCCTCTTTGCTCTTCTCCATGTATAAATTTGCTATGTATGTATTCAAACCTAAACATCTTTGCAGAAATACACAAGTCTGCAGTGGTTTGGTGCAAATTCTTTGCACCATGATATTTTCTAAAGTTTAAGGTAGCTATAAGTGAATCTGAGCATCAGAAGTGTGTAACACAAGGGGACTTTAACAGGAGCGTGAGAAGACTGTTTAGCAGGCAGCCAGAAACACCGGCTGAGGTCCCTTAATTTGCATTCAGAGGTTACAGAGCATACAGCTAGAGGCAGGATTATGGAATTGAAAGGTCTTAGGCACAGGAGGACTGAGTCTATAAGTGCTGTAAAGAAAACTGAGAAAAACTCAGGAAGCTGAGAGTTGAAACAAAACTAGTTTGTCTTATGTTCTAATTTGGCTTCAGAGATTTAAGGGTTGATCTCTGCTAAACCTCATAGATTGTGGCTGAACTCTCTGAGCATCAGAAGATCTGCAATTACTGTCTTCCCTGCTAGGGTGATTGTTGTCGCTGGATAAAGGAGGTGTACATCAAAGCAGAAGGATTAATAGGATTTAATACCACTATTCAATCTGCAATTCTGCACATGGAATTGATTATTTTGGTGTTTACAACTGTGGAAACTTAACATTTGGAAATGCACAGCACTTCTTGCTAAAGTAGTTAAAGAAACATCATCAAACTAAGACTATGTCTACATGCTAAGCTGACCGAATGCTGTGTGACCATGCTGAAAATTAAATTTTGGTAGGTAATATCTGTGGGGCACTAAAATGAGTATACTGCTTAAGATCGGTGTAAAACACTGATGCTGACTAAGAATCGACTCTGGCTAAGAATAGCTCTAAGAATAGCCCTGGCTACAATTAACACCCTGAAGAGATTTGTAAAAAAATACCACCCTACAATTTCTACTACAACATCGTGCGATTCAGAGACCTTTTTAAACAAATATTTCCTTTCATGAAGTTTTGTGCTGTGCTCCACAGGGTCACTGAGACAGGTCAAAAACATGATCAAAAATACTTTCTGTGTTTTTCCTGCTTTGAAAACAATTCCCTGCTGTTTGCTCACTATCAGTTCTGGTTACTTTGTATTGCTCCTAAAGCCTGAAGAATAAAACTGAAGACCAAGTCAATGGTGTTAAACACACAGAGACAGTCATCTACAAAAAACAAAAAGAAAAAGAAAATAAAACACTTCTGCAAATCTCTTATGATTATTGAGATGTTGAGGTTGTATGTGTATTACACGAATATGCATGTGGGTAGCAGCATAGTATTACCTAGACTTTATAGTCAATGATTATGGTCAGACAGCTCCTAATTCCAGACCATGATAAGGTTGGCTGTAACTCTTTAGAAGATCTGAATGGATTTACTGTGTTTAGTTTTTCATCCTGTGGAGTATCCACTGATGTTCAAGATCATTTGTGTAGCAGTGTTTGTACGCTCTGCTAGCAGATAAATTTAGTTTGTGGTGATTTCCGTCCATGTCAACCTACAGAGTTTCTCTGGTGTTAGGCAAATCTGTAAAGCTCCTTTCTGAGCATTATCACTCTGTCTGAGAACCTGCTGATTGACCAAGAATGTCATTTTGCTGAGTCAGAATGGATGCTTTCTGATAAACTGCTCTTCTCCAATCCTGTTTAAAAGCCCGGGTTTTAGTGAGTCACTCAGGGTGGCCACACTTCCAATAAATTCTGTACTGCCCTATTGCCATATTGAAACACATACTTTCTATAAGCAAGGGCTTGGTAGGTTCAAGTTATAGTCTGGCACACCTGGCCCTTTAGTCTGTCTCTGAGATGACAGAAAAAGGTCTTCAGTCTTTCCTGACATTTGCATGGAACGACTTTTGGTGGTCATGCCCTTGGGCTGACTCTTAAGTGGAAGAGAGTTTGTCTGGATAACAGAACTGTCATTATTGCTTATACAAGACTTTTTGGCAGCTTTTTTTTCCACCCTGACTTTTAAAATTACATTTCTGCCTTTATTCATATTTATTTTTTTTTTTAAATTTACTTCTTCTCACAATTTCACTGCTCAGCACAGTCTCTGCAATTCACCTGGCCCCACATTGTTTCTGTCCTGGGTTTGGCCAGGACAGTGTTAATTTTTATTGCAGTAACCATGAGCAATGCAGTGCCTTGGAGCCATGTGGGCGTGTCTGGTTGCTATTCCACGCCTAATATAGTATATTGCCTCTTGGGGCAGAAGGAAGGGAGTCTGCTTCTGGGAAGATGGGCATAGTTTCGGGTGGAACAAAGTGTGGCAGGGTGGGGAACCGTTTAGCCATTGTTCTTTGTCTTGGGGTGAAACTGCTTTGGGTCAGGCTGTGTGAGCATTTTTCATGTAAATCAGCCTCTCTTTTGTACACTTTCTGTTATCAGTATTGTTGCTGTTACTGTTCATTTTCTCATCTCATTGCTTTTTCTGGGAAGTTGTTCTTATCTCGACTTGTGATCTCTGCCTTTCATCTCCCACCAGAAGGGGAGAGGGGAGAGGCTTTTGGTTTCCTTTTTAGTGAGAGTACTAAGTTGGGGCATACCATTCCTAAACCATGGCTCAATTCCGTATCATGACTCAAACGAGATGGAACTGATGAGGTCTACATTTGTATCACGTCATTTTTAATAGCTCAATGTACCTTTTATACTTCCTTATGGTTTTGAAAGCTCAAATGGAGTTTCTTATCCTTTTGCTTCTAGTTTGCATACTGACTTACGGCAGTTATGCTTGTTCATAACTACTCATTCATGCTCAGAATGACATGAATCCCTTTCCAAAATGATGTATCTTATGGTCTGCACATGGAGGCTTCACATATTCAGTTGTAAAACTACAAAGAATCCCCTTGCTGCCATCTCACACAGGAACTGAAGGTTGCCTTTTTTCTGAAACAATGTCTTTTTTCTTACTTTTACCAGTAAATAATGTATGTCCAGAGAGGAATAGAATTTTTGAATATCAGGAATTAACAGAAATATTGTCAGTTATGAAACTAATTTAACTGTGATATACAATCTAAAAGATCCATGATCCCTATAAATCTGTAGAAAACAACTTTTTTGTATTACTAAACTTTTGAGAAAAATTCACAGATTATTCTTCCTGCCAGAATCAATAACGAGACATAAAATGGAATGTCCCATTCCCATTGGGAATGTCCCACCTGGATAGGTCATTTGTGTTCCTATCAGTTAAAATATTGGAATTTGACTGAAGTGTATGACAGTATTTTTAGACAAACTGTTGGTCCCTGTTAGTTTGAGGTAACAGGAGACCACTTCTGATACGTCCTGGCTGAAAATGTTTCACCTGAAGGAATTAGCCCATGCTCCTTGGACCCAGGATTATAATGCCATCTGGCAGATATCGCTTCAGCACCAAGTTCTTAATGAGATAAGGTCGAGCCAAACATGGATTCAGGGTACAAAAGAGTTTAATAATCTTTTATTCATTACAGTGAACATTTGCATATACTTTATGAGAACAGTTATTACAAGAAACTTTTCACCTTCTAGCATTCTTTAAAATATTTTGACATGTAGCTCTTTCTAAAACATCCATAATATTTTTATTTCTGTTTTTTTTCCTATATTTAGATTCTTGTACTCATCTATTGGGATTTGAATTTATGTTAAAACAATTGCATTATGTCACACATAACGAAACATATTTTAAAATCTAAGGCAAGTAATAGTGGAATACTGAAGATCCAACATTCTCATTTCATTAATGTAAGTTAGAACAGTCAAATGTTTGAAAATTTCAACTCTGAAGTCCAGTTATCCTGATTTGGGCATATTTCTATAAGCAGACAAGGATACGGTTTGGTTGCTAGGGATGCATATGTATGCATATTCATACACAAATCAAAGTCAGTAATCTGCTCAAACCTAGATGGCCAGCCAGTATAGCATTGCTGAGATAGAGCAATTCTTTTACACCATGTCACACAAGGAACAGTGCTATCAGCAGTATTTCTGCCTGCTCTCAACTTAGCCATGATAAAGGCTGAGGGGAGTCTTCAGTTCAATTTCAGGTGAAATAAAGAGATTTAAACAAAATCTTCTTGTGCACTGTCTAATGTAGCTGTATTTTCATTACCCACATAATGGAAAGGGTCTAGTTAAGATTCATCTTGCCTTGGTTCATGTAATGCATCTGGCCATATTTGAATTAATTGTGTAAGTCCCATTAGAGTCAATGAAGATATAGCCAATACAGTCAATGGCATCTAGAGAGCAGTTCATTTTGTCCTAAATTTGATCAGATGAATTGTTCTTTAAACGCCATTAACTGTATTGATTATCTCCCCAAGAATATAATGGAGTTCAGACAGTAAGTCTGCTTTGGACAGGCTAGATGGTAGAGATCTAGAGCAAGAATTTCATGCTCTCTGCTGTTGATCTCTGCTATGAAATCTGGTTGAAATACTGGTGACTCAAAAGCGTTTCAGTATAAGAATGATATTCAGGTTACAAAAACTTCATAGAGTAGTACTTTATGTTGCAGCTCTGGCTACTTAAATAACAAACAGTCTTGGAAGAAAAGAACTCATTTCTATTTGCTCTTTTGGATCTGTGGAGAAGCCCACAAGTTCCTTTTCTGTCCAAAATTTCATATGGTTGTTCAGGGTAGCTATTTATCCTCAAATCTGAAGGGACTGTGGCCACTGTCTGAATGTTTGGTCTGTGTCTTGTTCAGAACAAATGGCCTAACCATGCAAGCATCTTAGTAGGTCACTCATAGCTACTTCATTCCCCTTCGCTGCTGACTTGCCTTCTTGTATTGTGTCATCTTCATAAATTCTAAACTTTCAGAGCCCAAAGAAATTACTGTAACCATCTAGTAAACCTTCCTGACAGACTTGGCCATGAGAGTTCCCTGAATAGTAACTGCTTGAAATTGGTTTAAAAATTGGTGAAAAATGGCTATCACTGAAATCAATAAATAGTTCTAGCTAAAACCTTCACCCTTATTTTCCATATGAATTTTCTAGCCTTTATAGTGATCAAAGCAGTATGCTAGAACAGAAAGCTGTCTATTATCATGTTTTTCTTTCTTTAGTGTATAATTCTGGATGGAACAAGAAAACCAAGGTCTTTACTACTGACTTAATATGTATGGTATCTGACAGAGCATAGTGCCCTTTTCCAAGCTGTCTTAAAGGAACTGTTTCATGTTAGATAAATGATTAAATATTTACCATAGAGTGGCCTTGAGTCTCTATTTGTTGCTTATCAAGGGAAGGCAGTGACCATTGGGTCAGTCTATAAGTAGCTGGCCCACTGGATTCTTTACATAGAATGCCACTGTGCTAAAGAAAGGATAAGATTTATCCTATTTCCATAGCCAGGATAGTCAGCTGGGAGGTGAAAATGTCCTTTTCTGAGTTAGGGAAAGAAGGACCTTAAACTAAGGACCCATGTATGCAGATAACTGCACAACTACTGAGCTATGACTACTCTGGGTGAGGTCTCTTTTGTTGTCTTATTTTTGACCAATATACCTAAAGACTTTTTCCAATGCAAAATTCCCGCTGTGTTCATTTAAAAAATTTTAGCTTAGGAGAAATAGAATTTTGTCCCAGAAGAATAGCTGTTGAAAAATTTTCAACCTGTTCCTTTCGAGCTATAGCTCTTGATAACAATCCCCTCTTTACATAGAGAAACTTCCCACTGGTCTTCTGTTATTTTCTTGGTCTTGTTTCTCCCCACATTGGGTGTAAGGAAGCAGGTGAGGGCAGAGTGGTTTTTTTGTTATTTTCCAGCCACTTCTCTCAAAAACATAAAAAAATTGTTTTTGAAAAAATCTCTTATTTTTGAAAATTTTCTATTTCCAATGGCAAAACAATTTTACTCTTCCTTTACATTAAATTCAAGATAGCTGCTTCTTAGCAGAATATCAGAAGAGAAATTAGTGTTCGAAAACATAGTGCCAACTTACATGATTTTCAAATAATGATTCCCTGTCCCAAATTTTCCAAGGCATATTGATATTTCCCTTTTAGGGAAAAGCTTAATATTAAAAACTCCTTTTGGAAATATTTGTACAGTTAAATGCTGATGCTGGTACAGGCACTAAAGATATGGAGCCACCTTTTGCCTGAAAACACTTCCAATTTGGGCAGACAGTGGATCCAAAAACCTACAGGGGCAGCAGTATGCTAAGGAAGTGTAATTATGTCCAAATATATATCATGTTTCTATACCATATTTTACTTTGTATAAATATGCCTAGTTTCTTCAACGTCCAGGCATCACTTTGCATCTCCTGTAAGAAATGTTAATATTCTCAGTGCCACAGAATTATGTATTGTGGTGATATAAGGGAATAAATGCTAGTAGCTTTTTAGATTTTTTTAGTAGGGAACTCCTTGGGTAGTTACATTTTGTCTCCCTGACAGCTTTTTCCCCATGTTGTCTTGCTAATGCCTGCCTGCCAGTGGGGTAACCCTGAGGGAGTGAACACTGCAGACTTCCATTCAGTGGAAACAAAAGAAACACAATAAAAAAATCCCCAAAGCACCTGCTTTTGTAGTCACTTTCCTGGCTATGGGGAGATAGGGCAAAAGGAGGTGCAGGGTCAGCAAGCCAGCACTGACCTGCTGTGAACAGGCCTGGGACCTTTGATGGTCACCTTGCTCAGGGAAATGCTACTGAGTAGATTAGGACAAATGCAGAGTTGTGTCTGCTGCACTGAAACCTGGAAAGTTTGTCTTTCTGTCATGGTCTCATACCTTGGACCTGGCAAAAATTTATTTGTCCATACCTTATCACACAAAGGTAATATTGTGTAATATTATTAGAATATTATTGTAATACCTTATTACAAAGTGCTATGATCTTTTGGAATTTTCTCTCCCACAGAAATGAGTCTTTTCTAACTTTTCTAACAGAGCAAAATTTGGGCATTCTCTGTGTATCTATATATCTCAAACTTGAATACCAGAGGTTCGCATTAACATATTTTGGCAATAACTAACCAATCCCATGAAACTATAGGTACATTTTAGTTGTGTAAAACTGGGTTTTTTGGTAGTCCCTGTGTTATCCAGGACCTAGAACTTCAAACCAATGTGTAGGCCTTTGCCTTTAGCTCATGAAGGTGGTATTTTAAGGTGAAATAAGTAGTTGTTTCAAAATATTAAAAAAACCTAAGTACTGTGTTTAGTATATGTGCAAATACAATCTTTTATACATGCCCTAAATTTCAAAACCATTATTAAACATTTTGATAGACGAAGAATCTATAACTTTACATCTCTGCAGATTCTGACCTGACTTTACTGTGGCTGTGCAGGGCAGCAACTATTCAATGTGGTCATGGGCACTCTTAAAGTGTTATAATGATGTCTTCATATAGTTAGGCAGCTTTTGGTTCTCCAGCCAATGAAACAGACATCACACATTCAAGCAGGATTACACATCTGGAAGTCTAGGCAACATTTACTAGGGATCAGGCTTATTTCCTCATAGCAACTGTAACTGAGAGGATTACTAAAGCACTGAGTTGGTGTCAGAAGACTGGGATTTATTCCTTACTACCTGTATCACTTTGGGCAATTCACTTAATCTCCCAGTGCTTCAATTCTCTGTTCAGAAGTGGGGACAAAAATGCTTCATACCTTACAAGTATTTCAGACGTATACACTGTGGAATGAAACTCTGTGCCTTTGCCTCAGTGTAGTGTGAGACTACATTTTCTCTCACACAAAAACTGTTCCTATAAATTGTGCAAGTAAACATGGAAGTTAACGATAAAAAATAACAATTGGCAGTGGAAAACTGTGCTTACAGTTATCATTACAGTTAAAAGCTGTTTGAACAAGTAGGCCCTCTAGCAAAATCCACTTTTTCCATTTTTTTAAACAAAATTTTCATTTAGTTACATTAATCTCATAACGTGTCTTTAATTTTGTGGTGATTTTACCTGAACTATGTATTAAAATATTTCGCTTCCATCACACCAAGTATTGATGCTTCTTAAACTTTGTTAGATACTGAAATTTATGACATACAGTGAAGGACAAGAATTGTGAATGTGTGGCTTTGAAATTACCACATTCTGAGTTGCCCTGCTCAGTGAAAAGTCAGATTAGAAAGAATGCCACTGAAGTGACACATTCCCTTCTTACTGCGTCCTCATTTTGTTTTTCCAATCTCAAAAGTCAGAATTGAGGTAAGTTCCTAATACTAAAATAGTTGGCTATTTGGTTAATTAGTTTGATTCCATCATTAATGGAGGTGTTTTCTTTTAAATCCATTGGGCTTTATCTGATCTAATGACACAAAGAAAGGAGGCCTTGGCAGATTGCCTAGTGCACTCGGCATTGTACATTGGAGCAGATGATGGCTTTTTCCCCAGAATAATGGGTTAGGGGAAGAGGGCTGTTTTCCAAAGTTTATGTTTGTTCTCACTACTGTTTGTGCATCTCATACATCAATGAAAAAGCAAAAAGCTTTTCTGAGTTAGTTCAACAGAAATTTGGGTGACTGACTAATAGTCCTGCAAAGATCCACATGGAATTTTTGATAGTTTTTTGGGCTTATTAATGAACAGTGTAAGAAAAACATGCCCAAACTTTATTTCAAATGCTTCTTGTCATGTTGCTCATAACTCACATTTACCAGGTATAAAAAACTCAGAATTGGAATATGTCCTGGTTTGGAAGGAAATAGGTTTTGTGTAAAAGTTATTTTCATTCATGCTTTCTACTTTCTTTATGAAATGAAAGCTACAGTAAGTGAAATCGTATGGGCAGAACATGTACATATTATAGGCTTATCAACAAAAATTCTAAAGAATAAAGGTATTTCTATTTCTTTAATTTCTTTAATTTCTTTGTATTTCTTTGTACATTTCCACTGAACTCATGAAGTGATATTTTATATCACAGACTGTAGTTTTGTACCAGTGCTTAGAGCTCAAATCCAATTTAAGGGGCATGATCATTGCATGTGATCCATAAAAATTAGAAATAAAAATTTTCACTCAAGCCACATTTTGGTCATCAGATTTACATCAATACTGTAAATGAGTATTTTGGGATAGGACAAAGATCAAAATATTAATATATTATAGAATATATATTAGACATTAAAGATACTATATTATGTATGTATATACATACATGTATACCAATATAATTTCCATAGATTATGGAATACAGAATGTTCAACATGAAATTCAGGAAACTGAATAAATATACTTAGGCAATAGTGAACACCTGCAGAACAGTAAGAGCTAGACTGGTCTTGTAAAAACACTACATTTTTATCCATCATCTCTCCATTTTCTGTGGAAGCTAGACGGCACCAGATGACCACTGCAAGGATCTGAGGAGAACAATGGAGCTGATGTTCAAGCACGCTTGAAGAAAATGGGAAATTACTTAGTTCATCTGCATCTTTACACACCTCATGAGGAGGTGGCTGGAAGAGTGGGGAGGGTGTGCTGTAGTACCAAAGGAGTAGCGAGTAATAATAGCAATAACATGGTATTTTCTGGAAGCACTTTAATTGCAGTGCCGTCCCTGAGATGATGTACCTGTTTAGGACACTTTCCAATGTGGAACAACACTCCTTGTACCTTTAGCTTTAGGCATCGTGTCCAGCCCCCACTCCAAACATTTCTTTGGAAAGGTGACTGAAAACCAAAGGAACTGCCAACTCAAATTCCACTCACCATCAAGAAGCACATCTCTAGGGTCTAGGACTACCGAAAAAACAAGTTCAGATTTAAATAAATTGAACAATCTTCTTTATCAAAGAGAAGGGCAAAGAGAGTTTTCTGGAAGATGAGAACACATTGCATGCTACACCTGCAGTTAATTCACATTTAATTCCTCTACTATTAAATATGTTTTTTTTGGTACTATAACTGCACTCTATGTTTGATAACTACTGAATCTAGTTCTTTGGTAAAGTCTTAGTCTCCTTCCTATCCATTGCATGGCAAAATTCGCAAAACTAAACAATTCTTGATGACAAGTTTTGTTCCATTTGTGATAATTCCTCAACTTCTCCAAGTTCTTCGTACATGTTAGATTTACATTTTGATGGCTTTATTGAAAGCAAAATTCTTAAGATGATACGAAAAGAACATTCTTGGTCATATCCAATTAATCAGATTGGAACTGAAAAAATACGTTAACAAAAGAAAATTGGCTTCTTCCACTGACTTTTAAGTGGTCACTGTCATTTTTATTTCTACTTTTCTATTCCTACTTTGTTCCTTGATAAAGAAGTTCAGGATATAAGGAAATATCAAAACAAACAACATCCCTCTCCCCCCCCGAACTAAAACACCCAAAACACTTTATTTCAAAGGTGAAAGAAGATTAGTTCCTGAATATATCAAAATACTCTGGTCCATCCAGAGTTACATTTTCCTCATACAAACTTAAGAAGCTGAGTGTAAAGATTCATTTAAAGTCTTCTAATCCATAGTTTGCGTGTTCAAATACTCAATACACACAATGAAGGTATGGTAAACATGCTTTTTTGAGCAAGACAGAGGGAACCGAATGCAACATAAGCAAATGCAAGTGCCACTAGCTACTGAAGCTGCATAGCTAGTCTATCTAGAGGATTCAAGAACTGTGGATGTTTGGTAATTAGCTTTGTTATCTGGGAGAGTGGACTGTAACATGTACAAGGGAAGGCAACTGCAGACTAATATCCACATATCATTACTGTCCACATAAATTATTTAGCAGTAAAATATGTTCCCAGCAGTTTCTCAGGTCATTTAAAGCAAATTAATGAAGCAGATGTAACAAAGAAAATCATAAACCCAGTTAAGCTGATACATTGGCAACGAGAAGACTCTCATTCATTTGATACACAGTGATTGTTCTAGGACTAAAGCAACACTAAAACAGATTAATAAGTATGTGCATTATTATAATAGTGGAAAAACTTTCTCACTTCTGTCCTCAGACTTTTTCCCTTTATTTTTATTTTCTTCTGCTGCTAATATGCTTTATCCTTCAGAACAATTAGGCTCCTGTTCCGTTACAATATGACTTCCTCCCAGACACTAAGCTAATAGGTCACCTAGAATTTCTTGAGTGAAATAGCAGATTTATCTCTGTCATGTTCTGAGACTGAATGTGTTGCTAAGCTGGGGACAAAGGAGAGCTTGTAGAACAAATTTCATAGCAGACTACGACATTATGAACAGATCTATGCATGTTTAAGTTGTTTGCAACTCTCTTAAAATTTTGGCTGGCAGGCAGATGTAAACTGCAAGAGGTGATAAATGCTTTCCTTTCAATGACCCTTAAGTTGACTGCCCTTTGAGGCCATCAGCAAGCCAGGTCTGAAGGCTGGAGTATTATTCAGGCTCAGGAAATGATGATCTGCATTTCTAGTCGCCATCTGGTGGTTTCCTGTACAACGACAAGTAATTTGGGAAGGAATCTCTTAATGGCAGTTCTGACGTCATGAGATAGATTTTGAGGATTGCAGCATGTGCAATAAGCCTTGGTGTGAGCATTTCACTGGCAGCCCAAGACGGTATGTGTGTGTCCTAGACACGTAAGAATAGCATATACCAACTAATCCTAAAATGTATTTTTAGATGTATATAACACAAAGATCTTGTTCTTATTAGTTGAGAATTTCTCTCCTGTTAAGGGCTTGGTACAATAGAGGAATCACAGCATATTCACTACTGTCTGAGGGAGCATAGTCTTCTGACAAGCCTGACTTTGGAGATCACTTTGAAACATTTTTCAACATATTGCTTACTTTTTTATCCCTTCATTTTATAGAGATATTTTTCTGATTTTTTAATGTGTTGACATGATTGCTTTAGATCAGTTCCTTTTTATTTACTTTGTGGATAACAGTGCACAGAGTTTTACAGCTTTTCCTCTTTTGCCAGGAAGTCTCTCGGAAGTAGAAAGGACATTTTCTGTGGAGATTACCTTCTCTGTTGGCATTGGATAGGACAACCATATTTCTAGTCTTCAAGAACACGAGGAAGCAAAAGAGCCACTGAAAATCCTCTCTTCATATAGGCAGGTTGTAAAACCTAGATACGTGATTACAGACCAAAGCATAATCTCCAGCTGAATATTTTACTGGACCTTAAGTCTTTCAGGAAAGATTGAGATCTCGAAGAGGATTGGTCTTCAGTAGCCAGTAAATAGAGGAAAAGACTGATAAGCTGTAGCTAGATTATTGATTTACAGCCAATATAAATAGAATAGGCCTTTGTCTACTACAGACATTGTGGGAAACATGGAGGGGAGGCAAAGGACTAACCACTGAAGTTAGAGATTTGGAATAGCAGTAAGAAAGAGGTGATGGGACTGTGTGTGACAGTACTTGCCAGACTGGGAGAGTTTAGGTAAAACCTGGATTCAAAGCAGAAGCTGGGCAGTGGCAAAATAATGATGACGCTAAACAACATTTAGCCACTAATTCTAAACACACAAAAACCACTAAACACAGAAAGAAAGAAAAATCACACAGCTGCAACCTACCAAAGAGCACAGTTTGTTCAGATATTGCCAAATATGATTTTAGACTGAATAAACGTTTTTTGAACACATTGTTCTGCCTCCAGTTTGTGTACAAGCTTGCAGGTATTGATACTCTTATGGAGTAAAGAAAACTGTGAATGAGCACAGTATCTGAATGCGGGAGTGAAGGGAGTTTAATGGCATTTTGAGAAAGAACTCAAAATTGTTCGTAATTAAACTGCACTGACTGTGTTTATTGTCCAAATATTTTTGCATAAATTACTACAAGATTTTATCAATGTAAAAAGTAGACCAAATAGGAAAAACCTGCATACCCATAATAGAACTGTGTATGTTTCTTATCCATTATCATAGATAACAATGGGATTTTGAAAAGAACATATTTACAACATAACAATATATATAATATAGCTTTTACAAGAATATAATATTTACAATATAACAGAGAAAATCAGTCTGTACATAGGCAGGCATCTTGTATAGTGATATAGTGCCAATAAACATCAGGTTTGATGTGATTTCAGTGGAATAAAGGGTTATTATTTAATTATTTTTCAGCTTGCTCCTTCTGCATCCTAGCATAATTTTACCTTTAAATAATTTTCAGTCATAATTTATTGAGAGTCCTAATAATCTTTTGATCTTTCACACTGATTCTAACAAGGTTCTGACCTGAATCCTCATGTGTTCCACATCATTTCCTTCTGGAGATTACCAGGCCAAGCCGAAGAGTAAATGAGTCGTAAGGTCAAGAGTTTCTCACTGTGAGACAACTGCTGAATTCCTGGTAGCTATGATTGCATCTTTCTCTTACACTTAATCACTATTTGACAAATTTCAAGCAGAGATTGATAAATTAATGTGACTTATTTTAATTAAGGCAATATGTTGCTTCACTACATGAATATTAAAAATACACAGACCTTGCAAACAGTAAATATGTCTCAAAAGGATGATAAAATGATGGAACTTTAATCATAGGTGACTTCTACAGTTATATCTTCCTTGATTTAAGAGCGGGTGCAAATCCTTACCTCACAGCAACTGGAGAAGAAAAGTAGATTTGAAATTGATATTATTATGTTTTCTTAAAAAATCTCCAAATAAGCCTTTCAAGCCTTTAGAAATAAAAATATCAAAATATCAGGGGAGAATTTGATGACTTCACAAATTTTACTATAAAATATATCCAAAAAGCAATTAAATCCTGTTCTTTTTACTCACACTATTACATTTCTAACAGTTGAATCTATTTGATGTGAATAGTGATGTTCTCTTCAAGAATGATTTAATTTATGTGGGTGTCTGGGAAAGAAAGAGTCAAATTCAGAAGTCCCTACTGTAGACCTAATTTCTGGTATTTCTGCCAGAAGTGTTCTTTGTACATCAGGAAGCACCCAGACCAATACATTTTGAGATGCAGAGCTTTGGTGAGGTTGTGTTAAAACACACTAAGTGTGGGTTTCCACAGCAGTTGAAAAGAGAGGGACAAGTCTAATACTTGCAGGCCACTCTAAAAGATTAGGTGTTCGTTTAACATTCAGATTTGGCAGTGAAAACAGAACAAGGTTCTGACAGTGCTTCTGTATCACCAAGAGGAGAGTACAGTCACTTTCAGTACACTCACTTTAGGAATACCTGCATGTTTAATTGCCCATCAAAGCTGTGCTGTATATTAAGATCTCCGGCAAATAAAGCTGAAGTCTAAATTTATTAATTTTTTTCAAATCTCAGGAAAATATTTGTTGTTTCCATCTTGTAGATGCAGATGGTTAAATAAAACCTCTACCGAAATTCTCATGGCCCTGTGTAGGAATACAAGGGATACAAGGGATGGGCTGTCCAGTAACACTCTGTTTTCCTAGCAGGGTAAACACTACATGTTCTAGAAATTAATGTAAAGCAACCACCTTAATGAAAGCTACTATTTGCATAATAAATGAAGTTGATTCAGAGCACAAGACAGTAAAAAGATCTAAATTTATAATATTACTTAAACAAATAGCTATAAATATTAATTTCCAAGGTATAATTTTGTTTACTTTACATCAAGATAAACAAGGGATGTCTTTAATGCCGTCAGATTTCCTGAAAGTCCAATGAGCTGCTGAAATAGTTCCTCTGACAATATACACTATAATATCAATTTTCATTCAAGTCTGCTGTAATCCATGTTTGCTTTAGAGATTACAGACATAGTTGATGTGGGAATGAAAAGCCAAACATAGGTCAGATGATGATTTAAGTTACTAAACCTTTTTATCTCTCTGTCTATCAAATCCTTCAGTAATATGTGAACTCAAACATCTATAGATTCTAACAGAGCAGTTCAAAATTAATCCTTGAAACAGGTGGGCCTAAGATTGACTGATACAAATGTAGAAGTGGAGTTTGTGTGTAGATATGAATATGATTTCAGTGATTAGAATTCACAGGATGTCCCACTCAAAACTCATCAGGAATTTGAACATGGAGGGCATTGTTGGAGGAAGTTAGTTATTGAAATAAAATACGTTTTCAAAGTGACTGAAACGTGCTGATAACACAAATGATAGGGGAGGCATACAGAAGGAGAGAAATATGCTGCCTAATTCATAAGCAGATGAAGGATAGGAATGTCCTCCATTCTAAATGTAAAAATATTATTGTAATAAAAAAAACATTATTCTAGGATTTGCCAATAAGGACAACAAATAGATGTGTCCTGTGGGCCCTAAAATGTACACCCCATTTGCTTTCTCACCCTGGACTCAAACCAAACTCAAAATAATTTCATATCTCGAGAAGGGTCAGTTGACTCCATTAAATGATGAAATGCAAAGCAGTTCTCCTAACTGATATACTATCCCTGTCATAAAAGTTTCTAGCCCAATTGCAATTTTCATGTCCATTCCATAGAAGATTTCATGTCGAGCACAGTACAAAGTGAAATCTTTCAGTGTTGGGCAGTGTAGTGTTTGGGGCAGCTTGGTGTCTCAGTTTGCTACTCTGGGGTGTGTTTAAACTGCATATGTAACTTGGATCAGAGCCCTAGGAATTTCCCTGCTGAAATGGCCTTGTGAGCACAGGTATCTTTAAAAGAAAAAAATGAAGAGAGGGAAGCAGTAGCAGGTATTTACAAAATGATTTACAAATACCTGATAAATGGTATTAGTGCTCCGCTACAAAGTCACTCTGTGTTTGCTCTATTTGCTGTCTTATCTGGCTCAGCTAACAAAATACTGAGAGATTCTGCAGTAAACAAAGGATGGATAGTCATTCAAAGGAAGCTGGAGAAAAAGATGAGAGGCTGAGAAGAGGATTTGAGGTTACACAACATTACATTTTTTACTTCGAGAATACTAATGATGATGCGTTCAGTGCTGTCATCTCCTTAAATAACCAGTAAAGTGTTAAACTTCATTGCTTTGTGCATACCATGAAGACTAGCTTTCTGCTCTGTGGTAAAAAAAATGCTTTAAAACTCTACAGAAACTGTGCTTATGTTTTAAAACATGATCAGTCAAGGCAACAACCTGAGATGAGGAGGAATGAGTAGTGGTGAGATACTGGACAAATCCTATTTTTCAAATGTTGGTACAGGCAACATTGAAATCCTAGAAAATAGGAAGGAGGACTGACCCAAACATACTGAAATTAGTCTGAATTTTGTATGATAGAAATGAAATGATCTAATAATAAGGTGTTAACACTGTCTGTAGAGGCAGATGATGCCCAGGGTTAGAAGAGCTCATGACATGTTTTAGATTTTTAGCAATGCAAACATAAAGTTTATGAAGGACTGAGCCTAGGCACTACACTTCTCTTCAGCTTTCCCATTTGTGAATACTGTAGCCAGGAATATTGCAGGCAGTATGGAATCCACGTTGGGCATCTAAAAATAATATTTCAACAAAGTCATCATTTGGACAACTGAATGTAGTCTGAGCCCTGATGTTTGAAAGGAGATTTTATGGTCGTCGTAGTACAAGATAAAATCACTTTTCCTTGTATAAGGTACGCAATAGAAACATCTTTAAGTTCTTGAGTTACTTTTCCTTTTCCTAGATGATGGAGTGCTGCACTATGTTGTGTTATCAATGCATAGAGAGACCGAAATTGCATTGGCTTGTTTTGCTGCTGTATTTCATACTGCTGTCTAAATTGCTTTCTACTATCTCTCCTGTCTTGGCTGTCTAGGTTTCTTTCTGCCTGGAAAATTTATGGTTTATGTTATTTTGTCCCTGTCTAATTGTATTAGCCTGAATTTTTCTTCTTTTTTTTTTTTTTCCTTAGTGTCCTGACCGTATTTCTAAATCTTGTAAACTTTTTTTTTTCCTACCATCTTGTTCTCTTGTTCTTTCCACTTCATTCTGCCTGTAATAGGCTCATGTCTTTCATGGAGACAGGTAGCATAAACACTAAGGATCAAAATTTTAATTAATTTATGAATTAGTTTCTTAGAATGAATGGGGGGCATGCATCTTACTGAGAACAGATCATGGAAAAAATCTGTGAATGAACAATTCTAGAGCTCCTTCAGTATTATAGGAAAGTAGATTGGGGGGAAGATCAAAGCATAAGAAATAGAAGAAACTTCTTAATGTGAGTTACTGAAAAGACACAAAGAATTGGAACGTGGACTATGCCCAGAATTTATTTACTTTACTTTAAGTAAATGCAAATATTTTACAGAGTTTATATTTCAGACGAAAGTAATAAAGTGACTAAGGATAAATAATGAGTAAAGAATAGTCAATTCACACGGGCATCCAGACGGAAGGTATAGCCAAGTAAAGGGAAAAATAATGATGAACAAAAGAGATAATTCTTGAAACTCAGAGAAATAAAGAATACAGTGAAAATAGCTAAAAGATGAGGAGTTTTTTGCTTTGTAAATACAAATAGAAATACAGCTTTCAGTCACATAAATAATGAGATAAAATGTGAAGGCCTATGCAACACATTACAAATACCAAGAATGTGTGTAAGGCTAAAGAAAGTCTGTGAACTGGAGTGGAAATGAATAGTTTATAGTTTTAATGCAGAGAGTAACGTATATATGTAATGTATATATGATGTATGTACTCACAAAACAACACATTGAGTAATGAAAACTGTCATTTTTGGGATGAAAACACACATCTAGACAGTCTAGAGAGTAAGTCATATAAGGAGTTGCTGAGGGAGCTGGGGGTATTTAACCCAGAGAAAAGGAAGCTCAGGGGAGGCCTCATCATTCTCTACAACTCCCTCAGAGGAGGTTGTAGCCAGGTGGGGGAGGTCTCTTATCCCAGGAAACCAGAAACCAGGCAGGAGGAAACAGCCTCAAGCTGTGCTTGGGGGGGTTCAGGTCTGGTATTTGGAGGAATTTCTTCATGGAATGGGTTGTTAAGTCCTGCAAAGGAGTGCTCATGGAGATTTTGGATCCCTGTCCCTGGAAGTGTCCAAGAAGCAGTTGGATGTGGTACGTAGTGCCATGGTCTAGGTGACAAGGTGGTGATGAGCCTAAAGATGGACTTGATGACCTTTGAGGTCTTTTCAAACCAAAGATTCTTTGCTTCTGTGAAAACAATATTTGGGCTATTATTTTTTTAAAATCTAATTGCCTTTTGAAAGTACTAAAACAACTGGAAAAATAATTTGCAAATTGAATAGAGATAATTTCAGTTAGATTTATTCTAGGGAATTGAACTTAGGACATAGAAAACTGAAAGTAAAATACCAAACAGTATCTACTTTGGAAAAAGGGAGTGTGGTGAGGAGGTGGTCAGGAAATATTGCTCATTGTGGTTTGCTCATTGGTTATATATAGGAAGCAGGTGTAAAAAAAAGTAAGCTAAAAATTACAACAGTTTTATGGAGGGTAATTTCTAATAAATTAACTTAATGCTAAGATAACTGATTTTTTTAAAAAATGGTGAATTTATTAACTTTTTTTAGACCTATTTAAGGAAATGCTTTTGATTTTGTGCCCACAAGTAATTACTGAAGTAAAGACAACGGGGTGCATGGAGTTTGTTGTATGGTGAATAAAAAGCTGGATAAGAGAAAGATGATAATTCCTTGATACTAATTATGAAGGAAGGGGATCAATCACTTCTTGTTTTCTTTGGGTGCTAGGTATTTTTAAAACCTCTCTTCAATATTTTCCTTAATGGTCTTGAAGTTGTAGAAAAGTAGAGTTTATACTCATCCAAAACTTACTATCAGTGTGAGGAACCACGTGGTTATCATGGGGTTTATCTTCAAGGGATGGATAGCAATGAGACAGAGCAGTAAAAGGTCATGTGTTTTGGAATGGATAGTGTAATATTTCTTATAAGCAAAAGTAGTTATTCAATTTATTGTGATGGAAGACCAAACCTGCATGAAATAAGGGTGATCAAATTTCAGCCATGGAAAAAAGTGGCTGTTTTGCAATACATAGTGTGAAATATTTTCAGGAGAAATATTCCAGGCACTGCATAGTTGCTTTACAAAGCTACTAATAGGAGCAGGTTTAAAATACAGTAATATTCTGTTAAGCAATCTGTGTTTAAAACAAACTAACAAAATCTTCTGAGACTGGAACAGGAGCAAAGGAGGAGTCCTTGTATATCTAGAGGAAATTGAAGACTTATAGTATATAAAGAGATTAAAGGGAAATGGTTTGTTCAGCCTAGCAAAATAAAAGTTGAGAAGGGTATGATTATTTTTCATAAATACATTCAGGAAATAAATGCAAAGACATAAATACTGAAGGATAATACTTACAGAAAATTAAATGGATACAAATATATAAATTTAAACTAGAAATTAGAAATAGTTTCCTAATCAACAAAGAAAGATTTGGAAAGGCTTAGCAATGGAGAAACCTAAATTGCTTCTAAACTTGATGAAGCTGATGAGTTCATGGAAGGTATTTGCAATATGAGAGGAATGATTTTGATGTCAAATGCAAAGAATTTTTTTTGTCTGGCTTTTCTCATTAGTTTTGCTTCACTGAAAATGCTTTTATTCTATGCATTCTATAGTAATAATTTTAATGAAAAAGGCCAAATAAAACTTGGTTAAATTCCTGTGAAGTAATTTCTTCTTCCTCTTTCAAAGCTGTCTTGAAAAGTCATTCCATGTAATCTCTGAATAGTAGATATAAGAAAAAATACAATTCTAATTAACTATTCTATTAAAAGATGTATATCTGAATATCAGCATGCATTGTTGGTTTTGTGTTGTTTTTTTTTTTTTTAAAAGTCTTTATTTCCTTATTTACTTTTCTATATTTCTGCCTACCTTCCATCCTCATCTGTTACAGGCATAATATTACCCATTCTTCACTGGTTATCAGATACACAGGTTAATAAAGCTTCAGAATAGAGAATATTGTTTAGAGTCACCAAAAAAAAAAAAAGAGAAAAAGAAAAAAAGAGTAGCATGGTCTGGTACTTACTTGGGAGGAGGAATTAAAGGGTTTGGGAAATTGTTTCAGTGATATCAGGTCACCCTTTTGCATGACTTCTTTTGATAGGGGAAGACAGTCAAACAACCCAAATGAACACTGTGAGAGGCGACTATGAAAAAGTGTCCATTCCAGTCCAGAAATGTATTTATAATTGCCCAGAGTAATGGCCATTTATAAGTGTAGAGATCCAAACGAATATTTTTAGATCCACAAACTGAAAAAGGACAGTAAGATAACGTTGTGAGTAAGCTATATAGGACAAAGTCGAGATGATCATGCAATGAAGGTAGGTATACAAATATTTCAGATTAGGTAGATTAGGGATGCCTGGGTTTTGGGTACCATAGAGGAACCTTTTTGAGTCCTACACCTTGACAGTTCCAAAGCATTTATACCTATAACCGTCCGGAGAAATAATATGGAAGTACCATTCAGAGGTAACTGGACGTTTTATCCAAATTTTGGATATAAGCATCGAAGGTCATCTAAGTTCCGCTCCTGAAAATCAGACATTGGATAATTTGTATGGTGAGTGTTTAATGAAATTTTCATTTTTTAACATGGTTGATATTCTTTAATATGATAGATAAACTATTATACAAATAAAAGACCGCATAAATACAGTCGATATTTTTAGATATCAACATATTATGAATGTTCTCTGGAGAAAAAACAAAGGGGGAAGGGAGTAAATGTGGTAGTTCACCTAAGAATAAAATTGTCCCCAACATAAAGAGGGAGAAACGACAGTGGTCTGTTAAACTGCTCAGTGAGCTTTGAATTCTCATCAGGGGATTCATGAGGACATAATTGAAATCAGATTGGTTCGCCTTTTCTGAACTCATTCTGGGTTGGGGACTTTAACCTGTATCATTGTGTCTTGCTATATATATTCTTGGAATGTGTAAACGGCATAAACAGAGTTTTTATTTTTAAAAATACAAGTTTGACTACAATTGCATAATAGTACTGAGTCCTTATTTATAATTCAATGCATAAGTGAAAGGATTGTCACAGTGTTTGAACCTGACACTTTGGTACAAGGCAATTTTGAAGAGGAGACTTCTGTCAGATATGCTGATCAATCCTGTCCCCTATTAGAGCTGACAGCGCTAAATAAAAAGCTTCTCAACAAACCTTAATAATGGCAAAAACACTTGCAATACTATGCCAGGCTGTATCCTGTCAATAAAGAAAACAGCATTGAGTGGGAAGGGGTAGAGTAGATATCCACAGTATTGCTCATCATATTTTCACTGAGAATCGGTACAAGGTTTGCTAAGAGGAGTCTTATTTTCATATACAAATGGGATTTTGCTAATGATACCACAGTGACACTGAGATCTAGACTATCATTGATAAAAAATGTATGGAAACACAAACAGGATCACTTAGGCTTCTTTGCTGGGCCTTTGTCTTTTGTTCTTCTGAATACACTTTCTTTCATCTGGAAGAAAGTGTATAATTTTGCCATTATTTAGAGGAAAATATGCTTCCATGTCCTTTATAAGTGTTAAACTGTAAGGAGAGAATGAATATATCTTTGAACATATGGTAATATGGGTCTTGGAAATATGAAAGTATTAACTGTGGTTTTCATTACAGCAAACTCTGTTGTCTTGAAATAACATTCAATTTGACAATTTTGCTTTGCAGGGGTCCATACAAACATTTATTTGGTTTTGTTACGCTTAGAATAACATCTGCTGATTTAAATTTTTTTCTGTTTTCTTAGCAAAATTCTGTCAGAACTGCTGTCTGAAACTCTCTCAGATTCATATGATGTCCAAGAAAACCTAAAAATTTGATATATTCTAAAGGCATGACATGTTTTTTCAGACTTGAGATTCATCAGCTCTGAAAAGTTTTTTTTAAAAAGAAATTTTACACTTCAGAAATTGACTAAAAGTTGAAAGACATTCTAATTTAGCTTGCAAATATTATGCAGATTTTTGTTGAGATAAGGAAAGGCCAATGTTGTAGAAAACATAGACATTAAATTATTTTGAGCTAAGATTAGTGTTAGCATGGATTTTCGGGAGTGTAGGTAAGGTTAGGGACAAAAAGCCTTAGAAGGATAAAGTAAATAGGCACATATGAACTATCAGAAAGGAAATTAGAGAATATAAACTAGTTCTATGCTTTAGACACCTGTAATTAAGGAATCCTAGGTAACTTACCCAGCCTACAGCACCGTTGTCCTCATCATCTCCATCCTACCTAACAACAAAGCCTGAGGGATTTGCGATCACAATATTGGGCATCCCATTTCTTTCATTCTTAGACTGCTTTGAGACAATGTAAATCTCAGCTGCTATTCCCCAAGGAGCCTATTTAAAAAGCAGAGCACAGGAGGGGTGCTCTGTTGTTGGCAGCTCTCATGGCTTACACAGATGGTCTACTGCATTACAGAGCCCACTCTGTCTTTTAAAAGTTGGTTTCATTCCTACATGCAGAAGATTAAAGTAAGAAAGTGTCAATCACAGATGTGCAGATTGCCAAGTCTGAGTGGCTTTTGAATTCCTGGGTAGCAGCCACTCAGGTATCCAAAATCAAAGAAAAACTAATTAATAGAGAGTGTATCTACACCATGACCATGCAGATCCCAGAAAAAAAGTCCTGATGAGTGAGGAGCAGAGACACCCTTATGCTGGAACTGACATGTCAGCCAGCCTGGGTCCACAAGCAGTGATTGAAACTAATAATTGTCTCAGAGGGCCTTTTTCACTGAGATGTGACAGTGTGGAAACACATCTTGTCTGTGTAAACTTATTGGTTCCTCTGAATACTGCCTTATGAGTACCTTGTGCATGTTCTACATATGTAGTGTTGACCTGTTGCAATGTTCTTTTATGCTCTCCAGCCATGCAGTACTCCAGGGGTTCAGAGGCTTCTCTGTGTTTATTATACAATACAGAGAAGCCAATGAAAATATAGATAAAGGACAGAGCTACTGGGTCACATATTTTAAAATTGTCTTTTTTAAGGATTATTCCCATTTTAAACTGCAAAATGTTAAGACCATATCACAAGGTTTTGAAGTACATGCCTTGCCCTGAATTAGTACTCGCTACACAGCTAGCAGTACTGTGTTTCCAGAGAACTATTTTTTAACAATTTTTATAAAGTCCTTCCCACAATTTGACAGTGGCAAAACAGCCATGTGTTCAAAAAAATAGACACACCTACATCAATTCCACTGGCCCTTTTTCAAGAAAATAATTTAAATCTTTAGTTTTGATGCGATTAGAGCAATCATATTGGTTTATTATATGACATTTCAACAGCTAATTCTTTTCTAAAATCAGGTACAATATAATACAAAGTGATAAGGTGAACTTGAAGAGAAGGCTAGAGCTTTACTGAAGCAGAATTTGCTTGAAGTGAACATATTTGTAGGGGAAGGAATTTGCTTGTTTTTTTTTATTTTATCCCAGTTTGGAGAGCCAACTAGACCAAATTATTTGTAAGAAATTCTGCTTGACCTGCTCTGTTACTCAAGGAATAAATGAATGCTCTAAGGGAACAGTGACTGTGGAGTCAGTTCTTTCCCTCCTGTCTTTGTAATTTGTACCTAGCCATGTGTAACCCAGCACATTATGGGCAATGTGTGATGTCAGAGAAGCACCTGCCTGATTAAGTGCTACCCACTGCAAAAACTGGGCCATGGGCTACGATTTGGGGGGTAGTACTCATCATAGTTAGATAACTACCGTGTTTACTGTAACTTGCAGGGCGTATGTAACATTTTTAAAGGCAAAGAGAGAAGCAATATATGCCTCATTAATATCTACTTGGTAAATTCTGTGATATATATCCATATACATATTTGATCTATCTCATCCTGTTATCTTCAAAATGTTCCTAGTTTGAATATAGCTCCATCTCCACTGTGACTTAATAGGGTAAAGCTATATGTCAAATCTCTAGTGTCATCAGAGAGATGTTTATTTCACTTGAACTGATGTAAAACCTTTCCAGTGTCATCTGAGATATAAGAAATGGCTGGAGTGCCATGTTTGCAGAAAACAAAAACCACAGAAACATTATTTGATTTATGAACTGGCATTTTGAGATGCTGTTGCTTTAAATATGTGATAAATTTCTGGCTTTGCTTAGTAGCAATTCTGATTTTCTGAGAATTAAGAAACAAGATGATGATACTTAGAGTTTGCATGTGGGAATTGAATAACTTTTGAACTGTTTTATCCTAACTCCCTGGAATAGACAATTAGACCCACAGGGACAAGCAGTACTCTTGCCTCTCCACCTCCCCAGGTAAGCTTCAGTAAACCTCCTGGGGCCTAAATGGGGCTAAAGCAGGCTCTGATCATTCTTTGCAGTCCCTCAGTTTTCTGCTTGGTAAGAGGCTGGTGAGGAGGCAGTATAAGGAGGCACGTAGAGCCTCTTGATAGTGTGCTGCTTTAAAGCAGACTCAGGGAGCCTGCAGTCAGCTGGAGGTGATTTCCAGTTACCTAAGGAGTTGTACTTTTAGGGAATGTGGTTCTATTGCAGGTGAAAAGTGCTGATTGGGTCAGGGCTCAGACCTTGGTCTACAGCCATGACAGGTGCAGAAGCACAACTAAGATGCACATGTCCTGCTATAAACTCTCTGGTCCTGTTAATGCTGGAAGGTAGGCAGATCAAGAGGACCTGGTGAGGAGTTAAGGTCTCAGCTTACACTTGTAAAAAGCACGTGAAACTAGGTATCACAATTCATTGTTAATGGTGTTATCAGAAATTCCTGTGTCCCAGTGGATTCCAATGGCCTTCACCTTGAGTTGGTGCAGTAGCATAACAGGGTGTTGATACTACAGAATGAAAGGAATTCTCTTTCACATGCTACCTCAGTACTACTCACCACTCATGGGCATTGTGTGTTGCTGATTTTTGTTCATTCTGCTTAGTTTTGGAGACTTTAAACACCTGACTGATTACCACATAAAAGCAATTTTCCTGAAGTCTGATTTCTGGGTCCATAAGGTCAAAAAAAAGATCTTTTATCAAAAGAAAACCCAGACAGTCTCGAAATAATGCCAGCTGTGGCAGTCAGAATTACTTCTGCCATGATGCAGCAGGACAAGTCCCTGGCTCCTGTGGTTCTGCTTCTGTCGTTGCAGAGCACAAGTTATGCCAGCCAGATTGATCTGATGGAGGGGTCCAGAGAAAATGGACCCTTGTTGGGGAAGATGAAACAGGGAAACCTTATAAAGATGCATGTCAAAATATTCTGAAAATATGAAACCTGTAAGTGAAGTAGAAATGAAATCTAGCTTCGAGATGTAGGATGCCAGAGCCATTAGTTACTGTACAACCAAAAGACAATAGGCTAGCCAGCTGAAGGAGAACCCCTGTTGATTGAACAATGTCTTAAGCAGATAAGGAGAGGCTTCTACAAGCAGAAGAGTCCAAGGTTCAAGACTTTGCCACTTTGGCAGGGAAGACAAAAATTAGCTTTTAGAAGTTAAAATGAAACACAGTATGGAAATGTAGTAGTTTTGATAGGCTGTATGTAAATTCTATAAGATTTGTGTCTTTTACTGGTTGGATGCTGTAACATTACCATATTCAGTATAGGAAAGTATATAATGTCTTGTAACTGGATTTTAGCCCTCTCTGAGGCATGCTTCAAGCTGTGGCTGGCAGCTGAAGCAAAGCTCTTGTACCCACGACCTATGCAAATAAACCACATGCTTCAAGAGCTGCCCTAGATTGCAGAGATCTCTCATCCTCATCCTGTCTCCATTTATTCTTTCCTACAGACCCTGAGGTCTAAATGAAAATGCCTGAGGACTTAATTTTATATAAATTGTACCTGGGGAGTTTTACCAATAATCCTTGCCTACATAGAAAGTGGAGGAGAAAAATGAAAAAAAGGTGGGGCAAACTTTGCAGCTTCTTGTTGCTCTCATGAGGTCTGCAACAAAATTCTCATTGGTTTCAGTGGGGAACGTTTTGTTTGGATATGGCTTGTGCTGGCCATGAAAGAAATTATGAAGTCCAAGATACTTCTGTCAGGCCGTTTGATTAATGTTCATAAAGAAAAACTGGCCTTCAGCCTCAAGATATTTTCCCAGTAAATTCTGGAGATTTTACATTTGCTGTTTTTAGAAACACACTTGTTAAAAGAACCCTAAGAATTAATCTGCTGTTTGTGTATTCATTCAGCCTTCTGTCTGTGAAAGGCTACTTGCCTTGAGAAAAGATGTGTAATGGTTTTATGTGGGATATGATATTTCTCTCATAAATGTGATATGATCTAATAACTAATGAATGTCAAAAGAAAAGCTGGAAAGCTTAAAATCTAACAACTTTTGTCTAAGTTATTCTATCTTCTCACTTTCCATCATCTCAGACTTTCAAATAGGTCTAGGGTTTATAACTAGGTAGATATTAAAAGTCCAAATCTCCTTATATTGAAGTCCTATTTCTCCCTTTACCTGTCCCTGCCCATACAAAGTAGCATCAAAATGAGGTAAATGTAATGTAATTTATTTCCAATTTAATGTTCCTCTAAAATGTAAGAATGGCATGGAGTCATATGGGTATTACTCCAGAATCTTGTATCTATAAATTACAGTTAGGCTAATAATAACAGTAATATTTATATAGTTATTTAAATATGCCTTTATTATATAAATACTTTTGCTGGCATGTCTGGGGAAAGTGAATTGTAGGTGCTAGCAAGAATGCAACAAATTTTCTGGACAATAAAATGTAAAGGGGAATTTTAAGTTTCATCAAAAATGGTTTTGTTTGAAAGAGGAAGGATGCTTTCTTTTGATTAAGTGATTTTAATTTATATTTTTAATTAGATTGATACAATTATTTATGTTAAAATCCAGATTTAAAATATACTGAGTTGATGGGGATCAATCAGCAGAATTTTTTAGAACATAGGGCTGATATATGGTCTAAATAATTTTGCATTTTTCCATGACTTCCTGAATATAAAAATTTCAGAAGTATATTATTAGATATATTATTTCAGAAGAATATATTAGATATATTATAAGATATAATTATTAGTACATTAAATTATTAGTATTTTCAAAGTCATTACATTCATAAAAGCGAGATAGATCACTGACAAGATTTTAATGTGCATAATGGGGCTCCTACATCTCCCAGAAACTGCATAGAGGGTTGTGAAAACTGGCATAACATGGGCTATTTTTTGTATTTTTATACTTCAGAGATACATATTTTTTTCCATCTTTCTAGATTTAATCTTTCTGCCTCACTTGTATCAGTTCCTTCTCTCCTACTGCATATTTTACTTCTCTTTCTTAGAACACCAACGTATTGTTTTTGTTTTCCCTTTCCTTTCCCAGCCTTCTTTTTCTCTCCTCTTTTCTATGTGGAGAGAAAACATTTGTTGAGGAGACCACAAAGAGTAAATGATTGACTTAAGTAAAGGTCAGCGAAATTGCCAATAATAATGTCTCTGATCAAAAAAATAGAAGGGGCCCACAAGGATCGATTTGCAATTGCTCAGGTATCTTTGTCTTTTCAAGACCATATATAAGGCGGCAGGGAATTGCTAAATCATTTCTTGTAGAAGAATAGGGTAATGGAAGACACAAAATCATTGGAAGAGTACATAAAAAGACTGAAGAAATAACTTCTGAAACCAGTATATAAGTGCAAGTCATTACGAATAAAGCAGAGGAAAAAATATGAAACAAATTTGTTGAGTGATTTCAATAATGTGTTGTCATTAATAGAATTCTGTTTACTAAGTTTAATTTTTTTTCTGAAAAACGTGGACTTCCAAATACATAAATTGTTATTCTCATTGGGAAATGCAGTCCAAATAGACCATTTTCTTAAAAATTCAAAGATAAGTAAGTGTTTTGATATCTTCTTAAGGTAGAATATTCGTTGCCACTTTTAAAAATGGAGATAACTAAATACATAGTTGTTATAGTCGTAGTAATAGTAGATCATCAACTGTATTGACATATGGAGCAAATCATTAGTTTAACAGACAGATTTCTTTCTCAGTGTTCTTTCAGGAGTCAAAGAGAAACAAACAAACAACTGGAACTTGTTTGGTTGTTCTCCTTTTGAACCATAAATCAGCACTGGAAATGGAAAGAACACTGTAGTTCTTGCAATGGAAGCTGCTATTCTGATAAATTGAGACTAGTTTGATTTGTTTTTAAAATACTGTGTAAAGTTTGGTATGGACATATTTATGCCAAATAAAGTAAACATAAACCCAAGATCAAAAATGCAAAATGATGCATACAAGCTATGTTTAGAATAATCCTAATGTAATTTTCAGTTGCTGGATTGATTTGATCTCCTTATCGTGGGGAGAAATTGGACTCTGAGATATTATCAACAGCTTCTAACTCCAATCTGATTATTGCTGTAATCCTGACAGTGATTGATTCTGAGTAATTATCTCAGAAGCAAAATTAGATTAAAAAACAATATTCCAGATTATAGAAGACTCCAGTCCATCCTTATAATTAGTTTCGTCTTAGAATGTATGATGCTATCACATTTGAATAATTTAGAGTGAATTATTCCCAAACAGCCTGTGCGACTACACTTTAATAGGAAAACAGATGAACATGAAAACATAATATTTTAAGAAACATTGCTTTGTAGATTAGCAGCCTCATTGCAGTAAAGTTTACTTTGCCAATGTTTTCAGTAGCTCCTAAAATATTATGGGGTACTAAGCAAAAGCCCAGCGCTACAATAATCAGTGATCATGCAGTTGTAATGATGATTTATGATTACTTATGGTGTCATTATCATCATAATTATAGGCTATGAATTAATTTTTCACAATTGGCAACTGAATCACTTTCAACCATAGGCCTTTCCTTTGTGAGAAAAATTACTTGCAGATAATGGCCATAAAGAATGGACTCGTGAGAATGAACCCAAACAAAAAAGCCATACTTGAAGTTCTTGAGCAATATTCAGTTATTATTTTCATTAATTTTGTTTACACTGGTGATGGCCTGGACCAAATGAAGCTCCATTTTTCTAAGCATTTGAAAGAGTACATAGAATGAATGGTCTCTTTCCAAAACACGTTAGTAACTTAAACACTGCCTGTGACTAAACATATTTTGCTGCAGATGATATTTTTATATAAAACTAACTTTGCTATTGAAGCCTTTAGCAATGAGAAAACTGCAGAAACTAACAAACAGTAACTGAGGACAGAAGTGAGTGTTGGCACATAGGCAAATGCAGCTTCAAAAGCTGCTAAGTGATTGCACGGATCAGCCACGAGTGCCATTCTAAGGAATTTGAGGTATTCTGCTGGTGGGTATGGATTGAATAGGATTGCTTCTCTGAACCCTTTAGAAATTACACTGAACGACATGGTGTTGTCTGGGTGACATTCTCAAGCACTAAGCTCCACAGTTCTGTCCTGTGGCTTTGTCTTTGATACAGACTATTTGAACTTTTGGCCTGGATTCAGCAGTGAGAGAGGCACAACCTCACCACTGAGCAGGTGATAAAACACCCACATCTGAGCTGGCATGCTGCTGTGGCCCACTTGATGCTAACTCTGTCCACCAGCAAAGTACAAGTAATTCCCTGGAGGAAAAGGCTTTTACAGTGAATGATTCTACAGCACACAGATGTTTTGTGGCACAGTGATGCCCAGTGCTGCTCCTGAGGTGAAGCATTTATTGTGATTTTCTCAGCTGTGCTCATTGTCACTACTCCACAGCTGACCCTGCAGGTACACACCAACCCGGGCTCAATGGTTTCTCATGTGCAGGGCTCAGTTTCATTCATCCAAGGAATAATGCCATATTTTTCCTTCCAGAAGTGGATGACAGACTAGCAGTTTGGCTGCATATTTTCAGGAGAGACATACTTTCCATAATCTAAACTGCTTAAAAAAGAAATCCTGTTATTCTAGTGTGTAACAACATATACAGCTCTTATTTCTTGTTTTTCACAGAATATTCTGAGTTGGAAGGGGCCCACAAGGATCAAGTACAAATCTTAAGTGAACGGCCCATACAGAATCCACAATCTCTGTGTCATTAGCACAATGGTCTATAACCTGCGACCTCTGCATAGTTGTATTTAAGAGTATAGCAGACTCTATAACTCCCATTTCCTAGATTTACTTTTTTTCTTCTATTCTTTCTAACAAGAATGGCCCTGAGGGGAAGTCTTATGAGGAGTGGCTGAGGCCACCTTTTTCAGCCTGGAGGAGACTGATGGGAGACCTCATTGCAGTTACAACTTCCTCAGGAGGGGTAGGGGAGGGGTAGGCACTGATCTCTGCTCTGTGGTGACCTGTGACATACCTGAGAAAACATCATGAAGCTGAGTAGGGGAAGGTTTAGGAAGGATATCAGGAAAAGGCTCTTACTCAGAGGGTGTTTGGGCACTGGCACAGGCTCCCCAGGAGAGTGGTCACTGCGCCAAGCCTGACAGAATTCAAGAAGGGTTTAGAAAACGCTCTGAGACACATGGCATGACTTTTGGGGATATTCTGTGCAGTGCTAAGACTTTCTCTCAATGATCCTTATGTGTCCCTTCCCACTCAGAATATTCTATGTTTTTATGATAATAAAGTTTCTTTACATCATTAAGATAAATAAATAAATACTCTAACTGATAAGAATCCTTCTACTATCCTGAAACACTTTGAGTTGGTTAGCTTCCCAGTCCTTTCCAAATTTGCTGTTCCCAGGTAAAAATGCTAGCCTGGTCAGAATGTTTAATTTTTTTAGTGAATATCTAAGCTAAACATCTGCAACAATTGCCAAATTTTCTATTCTTTTTTGTTATTGGTTGTATGGAAACAACACTGAGAAACTTCTTTCAATATAAAACCAGCATATTTTGATTTCTCCAAAGGACAAAAGGACATGATTTTCTTATATGGATTAGTTTTTTCTGTCTCTTGTTTAGATCAATATATATCCTTTGACCATCAGTGTGACTAATACAATCACCTGACTTTTAAGTAAATCTCTATCCCTTTATAAAATAGTTTCCTTACCTTAACCCATCTTCATTATAACTAAGCTTAGTTAGCACTCTTCCAAAGGATTTTTTTCTGCCTGCATTAAGAGAATGATATTTGAAATATTTCCTTTGGAAAACAAAGAAACTATGAAATATAAGTATTTAAATCTGGTTAAAATTTGTTTCTGTAATGTCATTTCAGCAAATGTAGAATAAATTTCCTCTATTTTCAAATCCAGTCATATAAGAGGGAGCTGAACAAAAAGGAGCCCTTCACATGCATCACAATTCTCTTCTTGCTGCAGCCGTTTCTGATATGCTTAGGTGATACATCCATCCTCATTAGCTACTGTTCTTCTTTATGCGCAGGCTATCTCGAATAATCAACTATAGTAGATCTTACACAGGATGAAAAAGTAACCTAACTGGTTCCTTTAGAGCCTTAATACATTGTTTCCTGTCCCTTCTTCCAATTAATACCATCTTTTCCAAATCACTAGAGACTTCATATTTAATTTCTTCTGTGTTCTTCTAGGCTAGAAGATGCTGAATCACTTTCTTTTAGTATAAAATAGTTCAATTACAATACATATACAGGGAGTAAGATATATTCTTGTCTCCTTAATCTTCTTGCCCAAACAAATATTTTTTACACAATGTGTATCCTAAAATGTAAATCTTCTATATAAAAAATTAATATTAATAATATAATATTACCTTTACAAAATGGCTATAATGACTATCAATTATTTGTAAATTAAAGTTTCCGAAGTGACTCTCTATATTAGTGTATGTATATGAAATTCAGCAGAAAAATTCAGGAACAAAGGTCAAGAAGCTGCAAACTTCAACAAACAGCTGATAATCACTCATGATGAATCAGACAAAACCAAATTATAGTACCTAAGTCTACCGAAAAAAGCAGTTCTCAGGAAATCACTTCAGTACATGTGTAGGTATAAAACCATTAGCATTACACATGCTCAGGTATTTTGCTTTAATTAAGGATTCATTTTAGTGTATTTAAGGTAATTTATTTGCAGTGTCATCACCATTATTATAATTCATTACATTTTCATGCCAGGATATTTGACATGGCTAAACAGAACAATCAGTAAACAAGCAAACAAATCAACATCTGAATAAGAAAAATTTTAAAAAATAAAGTTAACTACTCTTCAGCCCATGTATTTGGAATTCTTATTTATTTTCAAACCCAGAGCTGCTTGCAATTCCTCTCAGTTATGTTTCTGCCATTTATAATTTTTCTAAGGCTTAGGCTAATTCTTCTACACCTGTTTTCTTCTTTGTATGAGAGCTCTCATTACTTCTGGTATTTTGTGAAAGTATATTTCTTCTCCTTTTTGTATTTGGGGCATTGGAGTAGAAAATGGCTTTCAGTTTTGATCTCTACTCTGTCTCATCAATTTTAGAGTCAGTCTTCCATAGGTTTCTAGTACATTTTGTGTCATTCCTGGTTCCTTTTTCTAATCTGTGATAACAAAGTCTGTATTTTGCTAGAGCAAAATATCTGCATATAAACATAAGATTGCTACAGAAAATTTGTATGAAGATTTTGCTTCCCTCTCACAATCCAGGCTTTTATTGAACAAAATAATATATAGGAAAATGTCTGTGTTTCTGTTTTATGTATGTTTATGTATTGTTGTATGTCTTATATCAAATTAGTCTTTTGGAATACACATGAATTTTAAACATGGCAAGGTTTTACCCACAGTCTTTTCTTCAACTTTCTTTAATGTCTAATTATAATTCATATCAGGAAAGATATATAATTTGTCCTTTTTGAGGGTGTTCATTTAACATGAGTGCAAGACTATCTCAAGTCACTGTGTACATCCATTTTTATTCAGCAAAGTTGTTTTGCATATTGTTACTAGTGTGGTGCTCCTCAAGAATGCAGTGAAGAGATACCTCTGGTGAGACATTTTAAAGTTAATTAGCATGGCACAGGGAGCTGTCTACGCATGGTAGCAGGGAACATCACAGAGGCTAAATTACCCTTCTTAGGCAGTTTTTCAGCAGATTAGACTTCACTTCACCTGAACTGTGGGCTCTTGCAGCTACACTCCTTCTGCATGTCTGAAAATCTAGTTCAGATTTCTGTAGTTTGCAATGTAGGGATGCTGAAAAAGACACTTACTAACCATTGATTATCAATAGGACAAGTTATTTGTAGTCCCACACAAGTTTTATTCTGAAAATTTAGATGAAGACTTGAACCAAAGCAAATGCCACCACTAAGTTAACGCTAGCATAATTTACATCCACCCTGGCGAAAATTTTCATATTTCACCTCAAACTTCTGTGGACCAGTTAGTTTGAAAGGAACAAACATTCTACTAGTAAATGAGGAGTTATATTAGCACAACTAGTTAATTTACACCGACATGAGACCTAGTTTTATTTCAACAGGAATCAGCACCTCTTTCTCCCTGACAGCTTTTCCCACGCCCTTTCTTGAGGAATGCATGGAAGTCAGCGAAAAACAGACTGACTTGCCAGTATGGTTTAACACATATCATCAAGGACTGACACCCTGAGGAAGGTGCATCCTCCTGTTTCTGGCCACACTGAATACTTAGGTTTTCATAGGAAATTAAATAACATAAAGTTATTTTATGTGATCTGTTAAAGCAAATATGTCTAGGGCTAGGGCTTGTAAAAATTCCTAGCATATTGCTGGTCTTCTGTAAGTAATGATGCTGGCTATGTTCCAGCCTTTAATGTTTTCCCTTGGGCTTAATAAACTCATAAAAATAGCCCCTAAATTAATGTGTCTTCTCACTCCTTTTAGTGATCTTGGACTTGAATGTATACACTCTGCTCTTAGACTGCTAGCATTGTGCAAGATTCAAACCTTTCAATAATCATTAACTCTGTTATCGAGATACTTTCTATTTTCTTCTCTTTTGTCCCATTAAATCGAATTTCTGATGTAGGTAAACGTTCATTGATTTCATTTGTACAGGCTGGACTTAAGTAATTGTTTAACATCCTTTCTATTTTCTTATCCTGTGTCTCTCTAATTCCATGCTAATCACTCTTCCGAAGGTGACTTTTTCTTCTGTTACCAATCCACAAAAGTGGAAAGGATGTCCTCAGTCATTTATGTGAAAAAGTCTTCACAGAATCATCCTTTATTATATTTGTTTTATGGAAGATCTCTTTATTTTTATGGGTAACTTTTTGTTCCCATGCAATTGCCTGAAATTTGCCTCACTGAAAAATTCATATATAACATTATGTTTTTCAAATCAAGAGAAGTTTTAATTGAAATCATGGTCAGAAATATTTCTGAAATTATTCTGGGAAGAGAGTATAGCCTCCAACATGATTCCTGGATTCTCTGTTAGACTTTGCCAGCACCTAAACATCTGTTTATAACATCTTTTAACTTCATATTTGATGGCTCTGCAGAACGAAATATTAAAAAATATTACAGAGTATCCATGCTACATTTATTTTATAACAACCAATTACCTTGGCTCTGTGACTATGTTTTAGTTTTCCACATTTCAGAGACTTTGTACCAGGGCTAAGCTTAGCCTCAACACCACGAAGGCCAGAGCTGACTCCAGGCACCAACAAACAGCTCCTGTTTTGGAGCAACAACTGGGGAACTTGACCTCCAAGAGAAGTGCCAGAGAATGTATATTTATGAAATAATAACATTAACAGTGAGATTAGTGTGAAGAAGTACAATTAAAATGGAACAATTAACACCACTGGTATTTTATATCTTCACCTCCAGGTTACAATGTGAATGTGAAAACTCACTTATGGAAGTGAATGGGATATTTCATATATTCTTAGTCTGGTTTTGCTATTCTGCTTGGTAGGTTTTCACATTCTATTCTTATTTGGAAAGACAGTTTTCCAGTCCTATCAAACTTGAATTTTAAACAGAAATAAACCCAAAGAAGATGACCCATTATTAGCTTTGGTTTATGATATCATAATTCTAGATTAGCTTTATTATTAATTTTATGGTGCTTACAAGGTGAAAAATCTACTTTCCTTTTATACTTTTCTCTCACATTTTATCATTCATCTAACAAAAGTGATATTAGTTTTTCCTTTATAAGTAGTTTTGACCTGTTTTATTGGTGGATGTTTGCTTTTATCACAGAAATTGCTATTGTAATGAACTCTAACACATCTTTTTCACATTCTCACCAGAACATCTAATAAATTACTGAGGTTTTTGATATACATGTCCTTGTGAAATGAGATAAAACAGCAGGGAGCAGAGTTTGTGTTGTCCTCTCACAGATCTCTGTGTTTTTCATCTCAGTAAACTCACTACCCAGAAAACTGCCTTCGGAGATATCAGTGTTCCATTCTGTCCTGTTACATACTCTGCCTGACACAATTACACACGTTTCTTAAGGATCCTTTTGATGTGCAAGCTCTTCAGTAGGTGATGAGATTTCACATCATAATGTACAAGGAGAAGTAGGATCACAGGCTGAAACTGGTGGGAGGTGGATCAAAAACACAACACTGAAGGTAGCTGAAAAATATAAAACAAAGATGTTTAAGAGCTCAGAGTTTCTGTGTTCTGATCACAGAATCTCTGTAAATACTATTTCCTTATTATTCCTTTAAGAATGATACTATTAGCGTGTAACAAACGTAGGATAAATACAGAAGTCATATTTTACACTGAAGTGTTTCTTAGAGGAGGAGATTGTCTTCATAAGGTGTTCGGACCTAAGGATCCAGTACCATAAGAGTAGTGAATGCTACTGGACTTAAACTGTGTTAAAAAAAAAATGGTTCTCTTTGGGGTTTCTTGTAGACAAGCTGGATCAAGACAGATTTCTGGTAAATGCATTCTTTTGCCAGTAGTGATATGTTGTGATTATTGGAATTTTTTTTGATGGAACATTAAAAAAGGTTTATACTGGAATAGGAAGGTTTATTTTTTGATGATTTTTTGATTTAAACAAACAAACAATCTTCTTATATTTTAATTCACCCCTGGACACCTTATGGAAATCTTTCAGTGAAGTCTCAGTGAGCCATGGGCCAACCTTAAAGTAACCTGTATAGCCTTTTTTTTCAGGATTTTCCTTGTTCCTAAGGGATCCAGAATGCAGTGATGGCCTTATTCCATGGACTTCCTTTGGTGTCCGGGTGACTACAGAACAAGAACAGGAAACTCTGCTAAAGGAAAGACTGAGAAGACTGGGCAGGTTGAAGCAGGAGTGTTTGGGGTTTCTTGGCTCCCTGCCTGCTACTTTGCAGTCACTGAGCTCAAAGAATGATGGTTTGAATTGCTGCCCAGCACCTTGTCCCTGATACTGGGGTCTTGGCAGGTCTGCCTGAGTGAGAGTACTGTGAGCGGCTGCTGGGTCCCATGACTCAGTGAAAAAATTCTACAACACAGAGATGCTATCTTAATTCCTAGGGAGCCAGATACCATGCCCCATTCATTGATCCAAGCTTGTAAGTTTTTGGAGAAATAAAGCAGAATCAGTTTGTCTGAATTTAAAAACAAACAAACAAACAAACAAACAATCTTCTTCCTTTGAATAGGAAGCTGTCAAGCCAAGTTTTCATTCTCAGATGAAGAAAAAGGTCAGAAATGTAGGAGCCTTGTCTAAAATACTAATGTAGTATCCTGATCAACAATCTGCATGACTGTAGCTATGTTTTTTTGCAATTTGGCACTGTCTTTGGTCATACACTGCTTTACTGAAGTCACGATCTATCTTTTGGGAAGCCATTTGTCCTGGGAATAACCTTGTAAAGTGCTATGCTATATGTATATGTGAACTACAGTACATTTCTACTGCCTCTTGCAGGTGTCCTTTGATTGTTTTGGTTCAATGTTGGGGAAAAATGGCTGAGTAGTTACCACAGGTGCACTGCTACCAACACTTTACTGTTAGTTTGAACTACGTGAGGTAAACTTGCTGTGATTTCTTGATATTTTGGTGAATTGCAAATTTTCATCTCTCCTACCATGATGTTTACTGATAAAAGCTGAATAAGTAATGGCATAAAATCTGTCCACGGAAGTGTTAAAAACATAAAGCAGGCAGATTTCAGAAGGTGTTAGGTAATAAAGTTTTAACTTCAGGGTACTCATAAGAAATTAGAAAAGTTCTGTTTTGCTTTGTTCTCTGGTAGTGAAATATTTGATTCATGATACTGTGTTTTGGGTGGATAAGGAAGCCATTTTTCTAGCACAAATTTTCTTCAGTTTGTTGTTGCCATTTCAATTAAACATAAGATGAATTGAGTTGTCAGTAAAATTGGCTGGGTTTTTTGGGTTTTGGTTTTTTTAATTCACCCCTGGACTGTTAAAAGTTATTGCTTCAAACAATACACTCTGACTACTGTTGGGTGCTTATACCTAAGGTGTGTAAACAGAATGGACCAAGGTCATTCCTGGCATAATTTACTGGGATTCAGCATTGTCACATCAGGAGTGAATTTGGCTCAATATTTTGGCATTAGCAGTAAAGGTCATTCCTGCAGTTTGCCCTCGTACAGAAAGTGCGATCAAAAAGTTTTCCATTTTATTTCCCTTTTGATGGTCACATTAAATCTTATTACACTGTTGGTACTTACCTCACTGGAGTGTCTGTGGGTTTTCTTTATAGGCAAAGCTTTCATCCCTGGACATCCATAAATAACTCTATTCACCACACTTTCTCCCACAGCATTTGAGTTATGCTTCCAAGTTGAGACAAGTGTTCACTTGCTTGTTCTGCAGATGGATTTTTGCTTCATTTTTGTCCACTTCAGAGGTTGCCTATTTAGAAGTTTTCTACCCCTGAATCTTCCATTCTATCTGCATATTCTCTCCTGTACCATGTCTTTGAGAGGGCACATTCCCAACATTTCTGATTAAAGTGGATACACTACTGTAGATACAGAGCTCTTAAAAGCAGAGGTTACTGCTGCAAATTCACTTTTTAAATTTGTTTTTCTGAAACAGATGCCACAATAAAAAGAGGAAAAGTGTTAACTGCATATTTTTTCAGTAAAAGGGTTAGTATTTATGTACTTGGGAAAGTTATGACTCAGTTGTATATTATTCAGGACTTCATTTGTGTAAGTTACTTTCTGATTAGTTATTGATTAGAATCAAAACCCTTGGAGCTAAATGTGTAATATAGTTATTAAGCAGGTCTTCTGCAGATGAAGAGGATCCTTAAATGTAATTTTGATGCACTTTACACTTTCTATTTATTGAACTTTGTCACAAATGGCAAATTGCAGCAGGCCATTGAAACTATAGCAGTCTCAGAAGATTTGCAATATTTCTGTGAGCAGGGAAATGACAAACTATTAAAAAAAGATCTTGTTTTTCTTGTTGGTCAGCCTCCAAAGTTAAAGCATTAAAAATATTTTCAAAATATCCCTTGCTATCTAACTCAGTTAGATACAGGCTGGTTAAATCTCATGCACTAAGATTCCTGTAATGGGTAAGTTCCTTATCAGCCCCCACCAGCCAGCGTTGGTTGTGGGGTCAGAAGGGGGAAGAAAGCTCATGAGGTGACACCAACTCTGTCACCTGGGAGGGTCCCTGGTCAAGGTGCATTTCCCAGCTTCACGAGGGTGTTACTCCTACCCTGCCAAGCCACCTGGGCTGCAGATAACAGCCTATCAGAAAAGTAAAAGCACCAGGTGTTTGTCCAGTATGTGTCCCTGCAAGGGAGGTGCTTGGGTGCTCCCACCTGAACATGTATTAGCTCACTGAATTCTGTGTTTCGTGGGACCCCCACCACTGAAGAAAGAGAACAGGTGGGATGCAGTCTGTATCCATGCATGGTGATTATCTTTCTAATTAATCTTTCTCTCATTCTCTTTCTGTTCCCTCTTCCTCTTTTTTTTTTCTGTGTCTTTCTCTCTATCTCACATCTACTGCTAAATGAAATCCATATTATTGAATTTGGCATATGGTCTTGTTTGGAGCTTAATTTGGGCAGAGGAATCTCTCTCTAATAATTGGATCATAACAGTAGGCACGAGGCACAAAGGATTGATGCTGCCTAGTCCAGCAGCCCATGGGGAAATAGAAGGGTGCTGTGGAACTGGCTGCAGAGTGAAACATGCTCCAGGCATATCTGTCTGCTTTTCAGATGTCTTTTTCATGCTTAGAACGTATTTGCTGGCAGCAGACATGGAGGTCAAAAATATGCACTGCATCTGCTAAAGGGCTCTCCTGAAGTTAATGGGAGTCTTTCAGTGGGTTTTGGCTTAACATATTTTGTATCAGTGAGTTAGAAATCTGTTTTCTACCAAGAGTTTTGGCCAAGAAAATTATACTAGGCTACAGAAAAAAATACATAAATATTTATAATATAATCTCTCTCAAGAGATAACACTGCATTAATATTCACTATAAATAAGAATCCTACTGACAAGATTAGATAAAATTTTGGCAAAAGCAAATTTATTGTCTAAAGAAGCCAATGGAAATAAAATCCAAGATAAATTTTTTCCAGAATGTTTCACTTCAACCAAAAGTTATCAAAGTTGCCTTTTTTTAGAAGTATATAATTTTTTTGCTGTTCTTAATTTGCATTTGAATTGATCAAAGCATGGAAAGTGAAGCAGGCAAAATTGCAGCATAGCATCTACACAGACAGTGAGTTTGTGTAAATGAATTTATTTAAGGGACAAACTGAGTCTCTTTAAAAATTACGTATTCTTTGATGAACTTTGTCCAAACTTTTTCTTGTAATAAAAAAACCCTCCAAACCCAAAATGTGGTTAAATATAGCTCAGATTTTGAAATAACATGTTTTATTTCCCTTGTTAATAAAAGAGGGTGTAATACCATGACAAAAACATACACAACTAATAAAAACTTCCAGAACTCCTTTGTTGAAAGACTTTCAGGTGACATTTTTTGCTCCTTGTTTTATCTGTGTTAGTTAATTCAAAATTCATGGCATATTTCTCCTGCATCTTAGTTATGAATTTGTTTGATGACAATCATAAACCCCTGACTACTCAATATAATATCTGCAAAAGCTTTAGAAATTACCTCTTGAACACACAAGAAAAAATTTATAAGGCAGATGGAGAAATTATTTTCTAAAAACCCATCAGAAATTTATAGGCTTCAGCTATCCTGGTCAACAGAAAGGAGGCCATGGTGTAAACAGGGTAAAATAATGTAAGAAGCTGTAAAAAATATCTGCTAAATTAGATTCATATGTCACAGTGCCAATCTATGGAAGAATTGGAGTCTCTCTAGACTGTGGATCCAGCTTTGTATTCATCCTCCTATCCAGAATTCATAAGACACTAATGAGTCACTGCAGATGATGAGTCCCAGACTAGGTGATCATTCTATCTTCTCATTCTGGAAAGTGCTTGCCTCAGACTGCCCATGCAATTAAAATAAATGAGAGTCTTGGGATTTTAGCTCTTTTTACACTATGTGATCGGTTTTATTTTGTATGAGGAGGAGAAATCATGAATGCAAAGAAAAATGTTTTCCAAATGCTTCAATTTAATTTCAATCTGTACTTTATATGAGCCAATTTGTTGAATCTAGAAGAGGTCTCATTAACTGATTTGAAGCTGGATTGGAGCTTTAAAGTCTCTTTTCACTTTCTGAAACCTTGAAATCTCATTTAATTATGTCAGAGTTTTTAATTCTATCAGAGGTAAATGTAGACAATATTCATAAGTATGTAATAACTGGGGGAGATGTATGAGGTGAAATTCATTTCCTTCACATCCGTGGATTTACTGGTTACAATTCTTTCCTGTATCTTCTATGACAAAGCAAAAAGTCTTTTCCATGAATACAGTAATTTAAATTGCCAAACACTCTTGACTTAACTCCACTTACACCTTCACAGCTTAATGACCTTTCCCTATTATTCCTTGGCTGATTCTTAGTTTCAGGATGAATGATTTATAGGCTCACTTATATGACTCACTGTATCATAAACATACTAACCAGAACATGTTATCTATTTTATGTACTTACTTTCTAATCGAAGAATTTTCAATCACACTGGCAAAGTGTGACTGGATGGTTAAGTGGTATCTGGGACTGATGTCAGACCAGACCAACAGATTCTTCTCAAAGTACAAGGTTAACATTCTCTCACTCTATGTGTGTGTGTGTATTTTGCATTTGAGTGGATAGATATGGTTAAAATTATAAAATACTTTGGAGCTATAAAACCCTAGTCCTAAAAAATAATCTTTACAAATATTTATCTTTTTAAATTAATTCCTTTAACTTCTGCTTAAAAGGGGTCAAAATAGATGGAATTCTGGACATTTGGAGGTATAACAGTACATGTACTGATATATGAGGTGAAACAGAGACCTACTCAGAGTTCTCCCTAAATGTTACTAGCCTGCTAATCTGTTCTGTCCAAGTTAGAAAATAAAAAAAAAAAAAACCAAACCAAAAAAACCCAACCCCAACCAAGCAGCAAATAAAGAAAACAAACAAATTAAACCCAAACAAAAAAACCAAACACAAAACCCCAGAACAAACACAAAACCAAACCAAACCTAAAGAACCCATGTAAACCAAAAGGAAATTTCTTTATTAGTCTTGTCTTTTTGGTTATGAACAAATAAATATATCCCATTCTCTTTGTCATGGAAAACGTATCATATAGTGCACATACATCTTTCTTTCATGCATATATGTGTGTAAACAGTAGAGCACTGCCAGGCTGCTAATTGCAAAGTCACTCTGTATGTATTGTTTTAAAAATCCACTAGCTTTGCTGAATTGGAACAATCTTCAGAAGGCTAATAAAAGTCAAAGCTGGATCTGTGTAACAAAGTGGGTGTGTCTTTAATAGGAAAACTGAGTATTTTTACTCATACCTTCTAGAAGTGGCATCTGATTGCCTGAAAGACAGTGATCAACCATATCTAGGTTTTGCTTGGAAAGGAAGGCCACTGTTATAAAGAGCTGAAAATAATCCCTTAGGAATAGAAGTAACATTTTAAGAAAATGTAAGTAAAGTATGATGCCCTCCAACAAAATTTTGGTACTGTACTCAAATGCTCTGATTTATAGTTGCTTAATATTGTGAGAAATATCCTTGCAAAATTACAGTAGTACACAAAATCTCAGTGTTTCAAAACTGAGAAAATATGACAAGCCTTTGAAGTAATTTTTATACAGTTTTAGTCCCTTAGTCTTGGAATTCAGATGACATTGTAACAGCATGTAACACAATTTAGAGAAAAAATGAGTAAAAGGATAAAATAAACACAGGGAGCATGAATCTTTTCTAAGATCATGGTAAATATCCTCTTTAAGTGTGTGTGTGTGTGTGTGTATATATATATCTGTATATACAAAATAGGTCCAAACCCATGACAGATTACAGAAAAGTGCAGATTATAAAATCTAAAAGCAGACATTATGGCTAGAAAAAAATTAATTTAAATAGAAAATATAGATGTAAACAATCACAAAGCAAAACAAAAAGAGATTTTGAAAACCATGTTCCTTAAGTCTTTTCCAAATACAGAAAAAAATTCCTGGCAGTCTGCCAGAGAATCTGTAGCATTTATATACAGATCAAGATCTAAAATGGGTTCTCAAGGAGGATTAGGGCACCACAGAAAAAGAGAATGAATTATTTCACTCAGTGCTCTGTTTAGAGGGGCTTATGACAATCTAGATCCTATCCTCTGGATGGGATAGGACAGAAGAACTATTTTGTCTTGTGGTGCCATCATTTAAACTTTTAGAAAGAACTGATGGAATGAGTATCAATATCTCCACAACTAGATATTTTTTATTAGATATACACAATATCTATCTCCACAACTAGATATATTTTATATTAGATATTTTTTGTGAAGAAATCAACATGTGAAAACTTCCAGAATATCAGATGTGGTTTGTCATTTATCTACTGAATATCCACTTTGCTCTAGAAAAGAAGAAAAGGTGCAAAACCAGTAACAGATTAAAAGGTTTCATGGGACAATTTAGAGAACTGCAGGCTAGTAAGCCTGGAGCTTTTAATGAGTAAATTAGTTGAAACTACAGTAAATAATAGGTTCAGTAGTCACTTCATATAGTGATAAAGAATCAGATGGCTTTTCTAGAGGGAAAACACATTTCTTAATCTACAAGAGTTCACTGAAGAATCAAAAAACATGATAGAATATTTGGTTTTACTTATATTCAGGAATCTTAGCATGTTTCTTAGCAACAAATCTTAACCAGCCATGAGCAAGAGCAGTACTCCAAGGGATTAACAAAATATAGGAGAAGGGATTTTCATTTGCTTTGGAGAAAGGAGGATATTAGAGGAATCCCAAAGAGAGATGTTCTGGATCAAGTTGTATTAGGTACATTCATAAGTGATCTGGGGAAAAATAAAAAGGTAAATGACAAATTTGCTAATAATGCAGTTTCTTCAGGTGTATAAAACCAGTTTCAAATATTAAAATCTTGTGCATGTCTGAGTGCCAATATGAAAGAAAATTTATTTGTTGAATGCAGAGCAATCACCCTGAAGCAAAACAGAATATACTGAAAATGCATGAATCGTGGTGGACTTCATCTTCTTTGTTGCTAAAAAAATCTTAAGAGTCCATCTGACTTGTTCTTCCGAAGAGAGAAATATATATTACAGTTCATAAAGGAAATTACAGAGACTGGAATAGAAATCCTTAAACCCAAGAAATTAGTGATAACCTGCTAACATGAATATTATGCTATTTCAATAAATCCCTTCTCAAAATCAGTATAATTGAATTTGATACCTGACATGGAAGTGTAGTCTGTATATTTAGTGTTATTGAATGACCTCTGCATGGGGAGTGATGAAGCAAATTAGAAATCAGCTTGAAAAAAGAGACGTGACAAGGTGAGGTATTTGATAGAAGGCTTGTCATGAAGTACTTCATTAAGTCGTGAATATTTTACCAAAGGATTTTGGATACCAAAAGTATAATTGTATTAAAGGGAAATTAGAACCAATCATGAACTATTACAAGGAGTCATCAAGATGCTCTTACTTACGAACCTTGGAAAGTGGGTAGGTTTATCAAAGGGATTATACTTTTTAAACATAATTTATCCATAGGAAGTATTACTATCCTCTCTTCGAATGTCATTTTGGGCCAAAAAAAAAAAAGGCTAGACTTAAAATGTCTGTTTATATGCTTTTTTTGAGTATGAGAAGGTATAAATATTTTTACTGCCATCGAACAGTTTAGCTGTTTTTGTGAGAATGTCTCAGAAATCTCTTTTTGAGAAGCAGTACAGTTATACATATATGGTGGCAGAAACTAGCTGAGCTTTTGTGTTTGTATGATGTTTTACCTCACAAATTTCTGATTTAGAAACAGTTCAGTATGTATTGCCATGATAGATCAGATGCCAAATATACTCATATGAACAACAGTAGCTCACAGGTGATGAGCATCAGATGCAGGCACAGGGTAATACTGGTCCCTCAGTCATTTATGATGCAGAATAAAATACAAGTAATTCAAGCTGATAGCTAAGTCTATATTGGATTTTATTCCTAGAAATGACAGTGTGTAAAACAGTTCAGACACTGGGTCAGGTATTCGGAAATCCTTTCAGCCTTCTTGTCCTGTTGAAAATGAGGTCAAGAGAGTTCTCATACCCTTTTTACCCAGGTATTACCAACATTTTAATGAAAACATGCTAAAATGTCTCCTGGTGTCAGTGAATAACAGTGTTCACAAATAATTAGGCTCCCTGGGCCATTTCAGTAAGACTGCACAAAATGCTTTGCAAACATGGGCAGAATTTATCTAGAAGAGGTAAAATTGCTGTGACTTTACCAGAATATGGTATAATCTCCTTTCTAATCTTGTCTCATCGAATGCCAATGCATTCAGAGGGTTAATGGAGAGTTATGTAATGTAGTCATATAAAATATGAACATCAGTTCCGCTGATGACACCAATACAAGCTTTCTTAGCTTTTTCATACTGAAAAGGAAAAATGAATATTAAAGTGTAATGGCACAGAACATCTTGTTTAAAAAAAGAAAAAGCTCTTTACAGTATTCTTGTTTATAGATGATATTTATTGCCTTTGTGTTCTTATGGTGTGCTTCTAAGTCAATTGAAATGCAAGTGCTAATGAAACCTCTACCATAACACATTTATTCTTTTTTGCACCAAATGAGTCTACTACAAGATGTAAATGACTTACATATATCTGCTGCTCAGGTTTTATTGTTTTAGGTTAATTTATTCACTGTAATATTCTTAATGAAAGTAATGACTCTTCCAGTAGTTTGTATATTCATATATTGCAATTTTATTAAATCATGCTGTGAAAGTTCACACTGGCTGCTCTAAACATTCCTGAAGTTTCATGCTATACTTAATATATAAATGTAATCTCCTAGCGGATTATCAGCATAGTATATTTTGTTATCCTTTGCGCTTCCTAATTTTTTCACACCAGGGTATATCAAATGTACAGTGGTGCTCATACAGACAGGGCTGTAATATTCTTATGCATTTTATTAGCACATCTCATTGCAAACACAAATAAAAGTCTTCAAAGCAAAGCCAGCTTAACATATATAATTATTTTTAAGTGTACTTTATTGTTATGGAGATTTAGTGTAAATTTACTCCTCCAGATTTAAAAAAATTCTTTTGTCAGCTTCAGTGTTGGCTTTTACTTTAAATGCTCAAAATTGATCATTTCAGGGATAATTAAGAAATAAAAAAATCTGGTGACTAACATCCTTTCATCTGCCTTACACAACTCTAAGATTCTGACTAACAACAACATTTAATCTAAACTATTGGGTTATAGAGCTTTACTTGACCAAAAAGTTCTCCTAGAACTCTTATTACATAAACAGCCTGCATGTGTTTTATTATTAAGCTTGTCACTTCATCAGTACTGGCAGCTCTGATTTCTTAAAATATTATTCAGCCACAAGATACAAAACATCAGACTTTTAAGAAGGAAGAATTACTAGGAACAGTGGGCAGAATAAAAAACTGATTATCAAAAAGCTTAACTTCCCAAGGATACAGCAGGCAACAGCAAAAAGAACTTCTGGTATCAATAAACCCTTTTCTGGACACTGGACTCCATTTAAACCCAGGACAATATATTTTAACAGAAAATTAAGTTAAAATTAATTGAGAGATATGATCTTACTACCTTTACTACAGCTCTAAGAAAATATTACCAAATTATCCAAGTAACTTCCATGTGATGTCATGCATCATATATAACTCAACACAAAGTAATGCTCTCTTCCTTGAAACAGCACCAACCACAGAATTATTCTCTGCTCTTTTCCTGCCTGTGAGTTCCCTTCTTTTAGTAAATAGCTGTTAGTTTTCACTGTGCACTCTTCTCTCGCTTACTCTACATGTAAAACAGGAACTGTTCCATGGAAGTAGTAAAAGGCAGTATTTATACTCACAGGTATAAATTCCCTGTGTTACTGTCAAAGCACTGCAAACAGCCTTCACCTTCCATCCCATCCTATACCGGTATAGGAGGGGAAGGTGGAGAGTGTTGGTGTTGACAACCACTTGGATTGTGCAAATTGTATTTTAAAGTAATAAACTGCTAAAATAAAACATATATTTCTGACTGTAGTGACCAAAATATGCCCTACCATGGATGTTAAATTTTGTTATATTGCCTTTTTTGTGAGATTCTTAACACGGCACTAATCAGTCTCATGTAATTACACATAAAGGTGCTACAATAAGTGTCCATGGAGTTGGAAGGAATAGTTCACAGATGGTTTATCATTTACAGAAACATTTTTTCTTTATTGCTCTTGACTCTTTTTTAAGTTCTTCCACGGATATTCTGAGACTCTCTTACAGTTTTTATGTTAATAGTCAAATACAAAAATTAAGGTCATAAAAGTTTGGTGCTACCTAAGTTCTTAGTGTCAGTCTCCAAAGCAAAATCTACATGAATCTCTCTGCTGGGATTGGAGAAATTAGCATAATCTATATTATCACTATATGCACTTAAAATATCTTTTAAATGACAAGCTAAAAATTAATTATCTCTTGCTATGGAGATGAATGGTTGTACCATTACAAATTTGGAATGACAAATTTCTAAATTATTTCCTTCTCTTAAAAGTCTAAACATAGAGACCTTGCTTTCCCATTTTATCATAGTGGCATGATATTTATATTAACATGTATCAATACATCTCAGCATATTTCCAGATACAGAAGTTTAACCTGCTGGATTATCCAAGAAAAATAACAAAAGATATGTGCACAAAAGTCCAAATCCCAATGAAATCCATGGGAAAGTCTCTGATATCTTCAGGGGACTTTGCATTCAGCTGTCACAGGTGGGTGAAGGATATGGTTATACTTTGGAATAGTCATAAATATAGTTTGATCACAATCCTGTTAGAAATCTTGGATTGTCTGGTGACTGTGTTTTCTTCTGAGATACAACGTCAAAACATTTTGAAACATGAAACTCTTCACTTTTTAGAAACAATACCTGCAATATAATTTGAAGCTATGTCTATACAAAATCAGCTTCCTGAATAGCCTCAGATAAATTGTTTCAGCTTTTTAGTGTAACTGCTAGAAACAGTTTGTTTATTTTTGTTCCCTCCCTTTAACAAAAGAACCATCAAGGTAGAACAACATTCTCTCTAAATGTTGAAATCGTCTAGAAAATATTTGTGTGGGAAGTTCTCTCGAAATAATTATTTAACCAATCACACTGTTCAAAATGTATTATTTTATTTTCCACATCAATTTATTTCATAGTATCAGTAGTAGTTTGATGGAAATTGCTGTCTACAATTGTATTTAGGTAATATATTAGGGTTTCTCTCTAAAGTTCTTCATCAAAAAGTGTGATTTGGTTCTGGACTTTGGAGCCTTTGCTGCCTTAGAGTTAGTGGTTACATCTCTGTGTCTGAGACAGTCGAATGCCTGTCAATGCCTGCAAACCTAAGCTTGAGTTTCTAAAGGAATTTAGGAACCCTGTCACAAAAGTACCACCAGGAATCTCTGCTTTAATGATCAAAGATATATGGAGAGCAGCTCTAGTGGAAAAAAAAACTAGTCATGCTCTCCAAAGTACTGGAACACATATAAAACCCAAGCGTTTCTGAGATAGAATGAGAAATGTAAATGTATATTTTCTAAATATTTATACAGCATTTTTCATCTTCATTAACTACTTTGCTGATGTTAATTAATCCTCACAATGAGCTTGGTGATAAATTAAGGTGGATGAAGAATTCATAGCAATTAATTTATCTAGGAAATATAGTTATTTTCCCTAGTGTGAAGTGTACAAGAAGAGACAGGGAGTCTTACTCACTTATTTGTACTTCATAACAATGGAGTTAAAATTTTATGCTAATATAATTCAATCAATGGAATTATTTAATATGCCTGGGTTTGATGCAGAAGCTTCAAGAAATTAACTGTCCGGTTTGCATTGCTCTTGAACCAGCAACACTCCCAGCTCCTCACACACATCTTGTACATGCCTGATCCCCAGTAATGAACAAAGACATGGCTATGTACCAGGTTGGTTTGGGGAAGCAACCTATGGTTTTCAACTGGATTGGAGCAGTGACAAACTTCCAGTTGGTCTAGTATGTGAAGGATTGGCAAACTCACCCAGACCACGTCATGGTGAGCAGCTCGCTTTCAGTCAAGATACAATGAACAGCACCCAATTTAACAACTCTCAGATTTAACACTCGTGGAAACTGTCTGGCATCAGCTGCGGTTCAGTATTTGTAGCTTCATCAATAAGATGAGCTGACCATGTTACATCAACCTGCAGCTCCAGCTACTGCTGCTGTTTATGTGTTGTGAACTGCAGCTACAGAGTGTTACACACTGCATGGGAGTCCCAGCTGACAGCAACCTACGTAATTTATAGCTGCTTGCTCTGCTTTGAGTCAACCTATTCCTGCTTGCTTGGCACTACCATTTTAAAAGTTAATGTCAGAAAAAGAAACAAGGAGGCAGCACACTGCTGACAGAATAAAAGAAATATTTTTTTCTAGCACTTAAAGCAGCAGGCGAGTTATATATGAAGTAGGAAGGGTACATGGCAGCTCATAAATTTTTCATGAGAACTTCTGTGCTCCTTGCCACAAAATTACATTGTGGGCAATGGGAATATTGCAGTGGAACCTGTAGCATTATTGTAATACTATGAGATTTTGCTAAAGAAAGCATTCCATCATTTAAGGAAGAGTTCTCCATTCTGCAGTGGAGAAAAGTATACATTCTAGTAAAAGTGCATCTTCTTTTATAATAATAAAAGTAATAGCTAAGTATAAAATTTCCATTATGAGAAACAAGCATACCTGAGAGTAGAAAATGAATACAGACAGGCAAATGTTGTGGTTTCTTCAGAACATAGAGGTAAATTAATTGCAAAAGTAAAGTGAAAATACAAGAATACTAGCAAATCTTGGCCATCTGTCTGAGGTGCCCAAATGTGAGGTCCACTCAATGGAAAGAAAGAGGCAACTTCAAGAGAAATTTTGCATACTGCCAGCAGAGATTCATGCCATTTATTTCTTTTTGCTTACCCTACAGAGCCTCAGGTTGACCAGGTTCCTTGATTAGGTGCTTCTCTTGGGTAAAAGATGAGAATGCAGAAAGCCTCCCTCAGAGACAGCTTTTATTTGCCCAGAGCTGCCAGGTAAATTTTCTGATGCTGGAGTATTTGTCCTACTACACCACAACAGAGTGCTGCTGGAGAAGGGAGTTTCTCTGTAGCCTCCTCTCTGCATACTGCTCACAGTAATAATAACAATGATAAAAACCTCATATTAGAACAGGATTAAATAATTCTAATTTTTTTCTGCTATTTGCAGAAATACTTTAAAAATTGAACTTAAGTCTTTGAAATTCAAAACAGGTCATTTGAAATATTTTCCTTAAATGGCTTTCAAAGCTTCTAACTTCCTTTTGATTTCTGTGTTATATACTTTAAAGTGATCATAAACATGACATATATTTGGTTGTCTTCAAATGCACCTTTCCGGTGTTAGAACAAAACCAAGTTTCCAGGCTGAAGTCAGATTGACCCTGGCTTTACCCTGTGGTTGAAAGAAGGGTTTAAACATAGTCCAGTTCCAGCCATGGAAAATGGAAAACAATTAAATAGGCACTAATTGTATTATGTCCCATTTTTGAAGTTAATAAAAGCATAATCTATTTGTACCTGCCATTTGCCTTAGGAGACAGCAGAAGATAATGAAAATATTTTACTATCTATTTTCAAATTATAAGCTGTTGTTTCCAAAGAAAGTCAAACCTCATGTATATTATCACTTTATTGTTCTCCAGGGACTGCAGTCACTATAGTGATTGTAATTACATGGCTTCATTAACTTTCTACATTCTACCTGTTATGGGGGTTTCACATTAAGAAAATTTGCATATACAGGAAATGAATACCATTTGCAAGAAGCTAATGTCATTAAACATTTAAGCGGTCTCTCTCAAGTAAACAAGGAATTTTCTCTAGAATATCCTTTTAGTGTGCATTTAAAACTAATCCAGTCACAACCGTCACTTTAAAGAAAAATATACAAAAAAACATTTAGAGTAAGGAACAGCCATCTTAACAAAACTGCTTTAAAATTGGAAATAATTCAATTACTCGCACAATCATTACAATGTATAATCAGGTGTAATATCCTCCTGTCAGACAAATACTAACTCATGGTTAAGACAATGTATGTGTGCTTACAATATACTGTAATCAGTGACATATATTTAAATAGCACAACCCAATGACAACTTTCATTTTCCATCCAGTAATTGCCTAAATTTTGCAGTGGATTACGCATAAAAAAAATTTATTTAATTTTTATTGAAATATTTTATTTTTATAAAAAGCAAAGAAAGACTCAATGAGAACAGAAATTTAACACTATGGTGGTAGTGGTAGTAGTATCATGGGTTGACCCTGGCCAGATGCCAGGCACCCACCAAAGCTGGTAAGTCACTCCCCTTTGCAACCAGGCAGAGGATAGAAAATATAAGGAAGGATTCATGGGTTGAGATAAGGACCAGGAGAGAGATTCCCTCATTAAATACCATCAAGGGCGAAACATGCTCAACTTTGAGATATGAAGCAAATTTATTGCTAACAAAATCAGAGCAAGATAATGAGAAGTAAAACAAACCCTTAAAAACACCTTCCTCCCACCCCTCCCTCCTACCCCATCAGTGCAAGGATGGAGGGAATGGGGGTTATGGTCAGTTCATCACCTGTGGCTTCTCCCACTGCTCAGGGAGGGGAGCCCTTCCCCTGCTGCACTGTGGGGTCCCTCCCATGGGAGACAGCTCTCTGTGAGCTTCTCACAAGCAACAGCTCCATGTGAACTGCTGCAACGTGAGTCCATCCCATGTGGAACAGTCCCCCACAAACTGCTGCAGCGTGGGTCACTCTGCCATGGGGCGCAGTCCAGAGGGGCAGCAAGTCCCCTTTCTCCACAGGTCCCCTACAGGGTCACAGCCTCCTCTCAGTACTCCATCTGCTCTGGTGTGGGGCTCCTCCACGGGCTGTGGGTGGGTCTCTGCATCCCTGTGGATCTCCATGGGCTGCAGGGACACAGCTGCTTCACCATGGACTGCACTATGGGCTGTAAAGGAAGCTCTGCTCCTGTGCCTGGAACATCTCCCCCTTCTCCACTGACTTTGGTGTTTGCACGTCGTTCTCTCATGTCCTCACCTCCTCCTCTTCTCTGGATGGAAAAAAACTTGTGCTGCAGCCTTTGTTTTGATTTCTTCTTAAATCTGTTGTAACAGGCATTACCACCATCTCTAATTAGCCCAGCTTTGGCCAGCGGTATGTCCATCCTCATCCTGGATATTGTGGAAGCTTCCAGCAGCTTTTCATGGAATCCACCTCTGTGGCCTCCCCTGCTACCAAAAACCAGGCCATGCAAACCCAATACAAGTAGGAAAACAAATGTTTTGTAATCTGTCACAATTTCATTTCATGGGCTTGATGCAAGCCCACCAATGCCAAACTGGGGTTATTTTTCTGTTTGCTCGAGCCAGTTTTTACTGAGAATATCTGACTTCATGCTGTCTTCAGTAGATACAAAATTTTAGAAACATTTTTTGGTTTGAAGCCCTTTGCCTTGTCCAAAACTCTTAATGTAGTATTATGCTTTAGTACCCTGCCCAATGTGTGTCTACCTCTTTTAAAGAATCTGACCTGATTCTTATTTAATCCCATTCCGTGTTGTGTTTCTAACACTCCTGCCATAGTTGTCTCCTTTATCTTGACTGTAATGTTCACACTTTTCTAAATACTAGCCCAGCAAATACCAGTGGTGCACAGACATTATTGTTTCCTTTAGGAAGATTACAGCTTTATGCAGTTTATGGGGACAATTCTTTTGATGTAAGTAATTTTCTTATACAATGTAGGGGAGAATAAAACGTATAACTGCCTTTTGTAGATTCTAGTTTAAGGAATTCAGAGGTTCCGAACTGAAGAATGGACATTCTAGTACCTAATTTATAGGAGCTTAAAGTCTTTATTGGTTCTCATTCTTCACACTTTCTCCTTAGTATCTACCTGAATCAGACTTTATCTTTAAACTTCTTTCCTTTTCTAATTTTCAGCAAAGCAGAATACCACAAAACCATTTTTTCCCCATGGGGTATTATAGGGTTTATATCTGTTCAGCACTTTGAGTTCTTCTGTTGAAAAATGCTGTAAAAGGATAAAACACAATGAGCTGGACTTCATCCTGCTGATATGAGCATGTAAAAGAAGCATGAGAATGTCCACCATGTTCCCTTTTGTACCAATTCTGAGTGCAGTATCTATCCTCTGCTTACTCTGAATAATGAAGGTTATATTAAACTGGCAGCTATCCATAAGCAAGACAGGGAGAACAAACAAAGAAATAGACCAAAATATTAAGAAGGAAGTCTGAGGTTCATCTGTGTATCGGCACAGGTAGTTAAGGAAGCTACTCCTGTTGCATGAAGTACTATTCACACAGCTAACCAAGGCCATGGATTTTGTGGCAATTTCCTGATCAGCTTTGGTAGGAAATTCAGTGCATAAATTCTCCTATGGTTATTCCAGTTAGGCTGGCTTGTTTTTCAGGGAAACAAATAAGAAGCAGTCACATAAGCTCTGCATAGCTGAAAGTGGTAAATTTTTTGGAGGGTATAGCTGCTCTGTGCTGTAAATCCCTCCAGTCTGGCTGTGCTGTACCTGGTCTCGTGCTCTCTCTCCTCTTTTCAGAATGCCTTGCAGGGAGAGATGGAGTTGGGTAAGGAAAGAGTCCTTCTCTCACCTCCTATGGAGTCATGAGCTCAGTGGGAAGAGAATGAGGGAAATGTACTAAGTGAGGTGCTAATGATTCAAGAACTTCAGTATGAAAGGGGTTCCGAGTGAGGGGAGTCCCCAGTATTCAAGCCCTTCCCGAGTACAGCAGATAACCCATACATTACTTCTATGAGTTTAGGTATTCTTGCCTTGGTCACTTACCTTTTTCACCTCAGGATTGTTGGCTATTTCTCATTTATGAGCTCAGTTTCTTGGTATGATTGAAATGCTTCTTTTTTTTTTTCCATTTAATGCCGTCAGGTTTTTTTTCACAGATTGACCTGACTTCCTTCTAATACAGAGTGAGATTTTTTGTTTGCAACAGTTCATGTTAATGGCTTCTCTTACACTTATAAAATGTCCTTGCCTTTTGCAATATATTCTTCAATGTACATGATGTACAGAAGTGACTTTCCAATTCTATACAAGTACTCAGACACTGTTGAAATATATTGGTTTCCTGGATTGTAACTATGGATCTCAACTTTGTTACTGGAAGCTTGTGGTGAAAAACCTTTCTTCTCTCAGCTACCTAATTTTTTTCCCTACATCTTGCTTTGCTTTACTTACTTCCTGACTTATGAACTTTTTTTTTTTTTTTNTTCACAGCAGTTATATTTCCTTTCCTTTAACAGCTGTTCTTAAGGAATTTCACTGTTGTATAGTTATTTGTGAGCTAGACTCTTTTACTCTCTTGGTACCTGCTGTCTTTACTTGAAGCCTCTAAACCAGTAATTGGTAACAAGTTTCTCTCAGTGGGTTTTACACACAGCTGCAAGGCAGAAAATAAACAGTTCTTTCAAGTTTACACTCTTAGGGTTACAGCTGTATACTAATGACTTCCCCAGCTTGCTAATGCAATTTTTAAAGAGATATCATCCTTTTACAATAACAGACTTCTAATAGCTTTGCCATAGTTTAGGCATTACCTTGTAATGAAAGCGGTGAGAACATGACATCAGAACCATTTCCTTCCTAATTGAAGTACCTTTCTTAATTAAACTAGTCACTGGTGTGTAAGTCCACAGCTTTTCATCAAAAACAATCCACATCCCAAAAGTTTTTTTAACTTATTATGATTTCTTTTAAAATTGTGGTAGGAATGACAAATGAATTTTCATACCTAATTATTTAGACAGTTAAATAAAAAAAAATTGTTGAAAAAAATTAAAGTGTGAATTAGGATTGTTCAGAATTTTGTCTTCATGGTTTTTGAGCAGAAATATTCCAATATAAATAATAGGTGGAACAATTCTGCTTTTATCAAAAATATATGAACATATAGTCAATAAAAACAAAGATGAAAAAATCAAAATACAGTCTTCAGCTTAATTGTCCTGTTCTTTTTCTTTAAAGCTTTGACAAAAACCAACCAACCAATGCTTCTTAGAAAGTGTGAGGAGGGTAAAAGAAATTTTTATTCAGTTATCCCAGTTTTAATAAGCTAGGTCATGACTTAATACACAAAAGGATGTATGTTTTGCTGAAAATACAACATATGCATAAGCCCTATGTATATGTGTGTGTGTGCAGGCAGAGGAGAAAAATAAAGTTAAATAGAATTAATGCACCTTTTGTAACTAAACTTGTTCTATTGAGTTGGGGCTTTTTCACCTTCTAAAGAAACCTTTGCAAAGGTTTCAGAGATTTTTCTCTCAAGCTATTCCATTATTGGCATCTAGTTTGGTTGGGGATTTTTTACAGAATGAAACAGTAATGCTAGCCTGCTAGCTCTTGTTGTTTAAGCTTTTCATGCGGATGTTTCATCTCCTAATAATACTTCAAAAGCTTATTTAACAAGCTCAAAAAGTATCTGCAATATTTTGCACAGGTATGCAAATCAGACTACTAAAGGCTTGGGATGCTGGGGAAATGTGGTTATTCCCATCATAAATGCAGCAGCAAGAAGAAAAGATTCACTCCTATTGATTTTGCATGGTAGACATTGTGATTGTACAACAGAAGAGGGATAACCTCCTGACTTAGGAGGGAGTAGTACAGTTGCTGATATTCCTGTATTTGTCTACCCCCACCACTGCAGCAAAATGGCAAAGTGCTCCAGGTCACATGGAATTGTGTTTGAGCTCTAATTTTTGTCATGCTCATTCATGTCAGATCTATAAAACAGCTCTGTGTTGCTTATCAGAGCAATGCTCTGTGCAGGGCATTTTGTAAGTCCTTTAAAAAGAAGTATAAATCCTTTGTCTTCCTATGTCAAGAACAGAAAGAGGAAACAGCTAACAACAACAAAGGGGATCTGGTACCACTGGCAATGCCTGAGTTCCTTGACTGCAGCTGTCCATGGAATGTTGATGGATGGGAAGGTGAGGCCAAGGTGTGAGAAACCAAACACCCTAGCACACCTTACAAAATGTCTGTGTGTTAGCATAAATCTGAATTCCCTCCTTAAGAAGGGCATGCAAAGTTGGAAGAAATACTAAATTAAAACTTCAGTTTTCTAGTTAAGTTTCCTGTGAATAGGCAGCTGACTGTATCAAAGTACATCCTGCCAGAAATTCTCCCTTTAGCTTCTGTTTGTCAAAGGCAGGGAAGTGAGGTTAAAAGTATAAATCTGTAACAACTACAGATGTAAGAGATCAGAATGTGTTTTTCCAATTTTTCTGTCACTTAGGTAACTACCACCTTCTCTAGTCCTAGTCCAAAATGCCAGAGGCAATGTGGAAATGGCAGTTTAGATTTTTTCCTTTGAAATATTGTTTCCATGACTTAAGATGTTACATGCTAGATGTAAATAAATATTTAATTTCCTGCCTTCTTCAGGGAACAATAACTTCTTATTTGACTCATTACATTGAAGATGTAATATATGCATGGACCATTTGAGGTAGCAGGAATAAGATTTCCCAGAGAGTGGAAAGAAAAACATGTTTTTTAGAGATCTCATTCAATAAAGTATTCTGAAGGGCAAATTTTTTTACTTTTTATTAGTTTCAAGCTAGGAGATACAGGTTTATTTTATTTTAAATAAAGCAGTACTCTTGTAAGTAGTATCCTGTTGAAATGATGGCCAACAACTAAATGTGTGACACCCCTACTTTCTAAATGTAAATTCTAATATCAGAGTTCCTGGAATAGTGCAGTCTAGGAAGTTTTTTGAAATTAGAAACGTCATAATGGTGACAAATAGAAAACTAGACAGAACTTCTACAGGTGTCATGTACCTTTGGCTCCTGAACATTGCATTCTCTCTTTTAATATCAATTACAAGGTAAGAAGCATTTGACAGTTTACAAAATCAGAACACAATCAGCTTGACCACATGATACACTGTTGCACATAAGAATTCTTAAGGCTGTTTAACAAATGACTTTTTTCCCCACTTTTCATTAGAGCCTTTTGTTGCCATCCAATCTTGATTTTAGAAATTAAAGCTAACAACCAGATTGAAAGAAAACAGAGACTGACAGCATGGGGCACAATCTCAAAGCCACAACTTAACAGCATGAGGCAAAGCAAACTTCAAGCTATTCCAGCTCTTAGGGAAGGAAGGGGGCTGGGAAAAGCATTTGCAGGAAAACTCAATTATAACAACCCACAGCTATGGTAAAGCACTTGTGAATGTTGACATTAACGCTTTTTTCTGCTTAATGTTTTAATTAAATACCTATAAGCCAACTCTTCTCCTCAGCCAGTGTCAGAGCAGTACTTCTCTATGGATAAATGTTTACAACAAAAACTCTGCTGAGGGTTTCAGCAAACAAGTCTCAGAGAACTGAGAATGCTTTCAGCCGAGGCACTTGAGATCAAGAAAGCACCAGTGATTAGAAACTAGCAGTACAATAACAGGACGATTTAATCCACCCAAATGTCAGTCGCTGGTTTACAAGTTGGCAATCCCATCTTCATCTGCAGACAAAAGGGCACTGGTTAGTCATCTGTTTAATTCTCTTGCTGCGGCATGTCATTTGGATGTTGAAGGAAAATCCCTTGATTCAGTCTGCCATTTCTGACAGTCTCCCTCTAGACCATATTAATAAGCTTTTTAGGGAAGTGAATGCAGAATAATCAGCAGGCAGCCTGCACTCAAAATGGAGACAGAACAGACAGCAGAAATGCCTTCTTCCCTTTCTAGGTAGAGTGCATAGGTGACCCTTCTCTCACAGAGCTGCAAATAATTTAGACTAAGATTGCCTTTGAAAGCCACAACATAATTAACCACTTCATGCATGTGATGTCTGTCTAGCTTCAAAACCTGATTCTCTGCAATGGAAAAGATTCAGCTGCACTTGAGTTAGATTTATAAAACATGGTAACAGTAGCACAAACAGATAGAAAGGCTGCCTGGCATCCCAGAATACCTGGGGAATTACAGTCAGAAAACAAACATGTTACTCTTTAATGTAGGCTCACATCTCATTATGAAATCATAAGTGGAATGCCACACAATTTGCCTTTTTAACTGTGTTTCCAGGAGGCAGGTAAGTGTTGTGCTACAGCCAGTCCTGCTAAGATCTGCATGATTTTAATATATTTTGAAAGCAAATAATTTTCTAGATAGTGGGGGTCTTGCTGTGGACATTTCCTGTTTTTCTCTATTAATAATTTCTGTATAGCCAACTGTAAATTGAAATTGTCAATAGCTTTGTTTAACCTACTGTACACTGCCTGTTTTAAGGTGCAGCTGAAAACCAAACTGTTTCAGGGTATCCTTATTTTCTTTTGGGAAGAATTAGCTCATAAGGCATTACTAAACACTGAGAATGAGAAACCTGAAACCTTGGAGCCCTGAAAACCCTTTTTATTTCACTTGAAGATGAAGGAAGCAAGCACTATTAAAAATAAAGTCCAAGGTATGCACTTACAGACAAGAGAAGTGAAAGGAGGTTAGAGGGAGAAGGAAAGAAATGTAATCCTGTATGATGTGGTAAGATGTAGGTAAGGCTCGGGGAGGAATTTGTCAAGCAGAAAATTGACAAAACCTGCTATTAATTATTGTGCTGATGCTATCAGTGGCATTACCATAATCAAAAAGTGAGGCGTGAACACAATTCATGAGGCGCTAGGTCACTTGGGGGTTAAATCATTTATTCTCAAAGGGGATTTTAAGAAAAAAACATAATTAGCAGTAAGAGAGAGCACAAGAATTATTTTATATAGCCCATGTAGTTAGTACTATCTCAGTGACAAACTCAGACATACTCTCCTGTTTGTGCAGAAAAGAATAGAGGAAGATGGAAAGAGATCTTATTTGCTAGATGCAGCTACCAGGAAAGAAGACTGTATCACACTCAAGCAACTTATTTGTAGAAAAGTTAGGTTCTCTTTAAAAATAAAGTCCCTTTCCAGAAGAGCTCATTTCCAAAATACCAGGGATATAGGAAAAGGAAAATGCTGAATTGATTACTTCTATGAAACACCTTTTTATTTATTACCTTATTATTCTTTCTCCTTTAGAGAGTATAAAACACAGCAGCAAAACCAAGGCAAGTAGGCAATTTTAGAACATCTTGTCCAGGGAGATGCTGGAGTCACCATCCCTTAAAGTGTTAAAGAAGCAAATGGACATGGCAATTAGTGCAAAGTTTTAGCTGGCATGGAGTTGTTTGGTCAATGGTTGGATGGAAATCTTTTCCAACCTTAACGATTCTATGATCCTATGATCTTCATTCTCAACAAAAGCATCTTCTAGAGAAAATGTAAAAAGAAATTAAAAACAAGACCAGATCCTCAGGTTAACCATGTAACTTAGTTCATTGCCTTGTAAATTCAAGCTATTAAAGAAGGTGTGAGAAATTCAATATTTACAGTAGTTGCATATTAGAAGTCAACATTTATCAACTGTTATAGGCAAAGATGAATAAATAATGCTGAAAATGTTTGCAAATGTTACTTTGAAGTAAAACAACACATTCACTTTGATTCACAACATACATTATTCACACAATGCAAACATTCATACAATCAAGACTGTATTCATGGTGGTATTGTATCTCTCAGCCTAATAACGATCTGCAGTACTATTCACTGTAGAGAAAGTCATATGGCAGTGTTAAAATATCCTGGCTATTCTGAGATAGAAATGGTCACAAATAATCCTGTGACTAGTGATGTAAGATAAGTGGCAGATTGGCTAAGGTGTTTAAGAGGAGTGTCGCAATTACAAAATCTAAATGTTTTGTTGTTTGTTTGTTTAGTGTCTGTGTTTCTGTAGACAGAATTAAAAACTAACTACATAAAATGAATGTATTCTTGGTCCCTTTACCACTTTAAAAAAGCCCATGAAAATTCATCTGCCAGGAGGTGTCTAGGAACAATGGCTAATGAAGGTAGAGGGTACTGCCCTTGCTGGTAAGTAAAAATAACTTGTTAATACCCAGTTATTAGACTTTTTTGGTTCTGAGTAACCTTGTCAGATTGAACTGTAAATAAACTTCTCTATTTGCAAGGAAATCTCAGAGAAAAATGATAACATGATAACATTCCTAATGAAAAGCAGTATTGGAAGACTAGAAGATGAAGCTTTTTTTGATTTCATGTGGGACTGCCCGTAAAATTTTCAACATCTACAATACATTATAATGTGTGAATGAATTAATGTAAAATTTTTATAATTCTCATAATATTCTTATCCATGCAATAGCATTACTTGACAAATGTTGATAATGAGGAAGCTAATTAAAGCGAGAACCCAAAATGATATTAGGAGAGGTCTATGCAACAAAGATGAACATGGAAATTTGAATAGTGAAGAAAGTGGATTTTTTTATGCTTCTAATTTGCTGAAAGGAGTTTCGGGAATGATTGTTTTTGTATCAAATAAAGTTTTTCAGGAGCTATGGCATATCTAAAAATATTTACCTGTTTTGAAACTAATACCAGTAAAAGGGCTCTTATAAGTCAATATCCAAATTCTCTTGTAAACTTTGTCCTTGTCCTTTAGTAGCAGCAAGATGTTCATCCTTCTTGCCCAAAAAATTAATTCTAGGACCATATTTAAGATTGATAAAAACTAGTTGAATTTTGCTTGTTTGAATCCAAAATGGCCAAAAGTAGCTGTGTTGTGTTCTGTGATGTGGCATCTGGGATTTAGTATACCTCAGAGGTCCATACTGGGACCAGTGCTATTTCATGTCATCATCAGTGACACAGAAAAAGGGATCAAGTGCACCTTCAGCATGTTTGCAGATGACATAGAGCAGAGTGGTGAGGTTGAGAGGCCTGGAAGGTGGGATAGCATTCAGTGCAACCTGGACAAGGTTGAGAACTGGGCCCATGATGTTCAACCATGCCAAGGGCAAGCTCCTCCATCTGGGTCAGGACAAACTGCACCTGCAGTGCTGCACCCAGCTCTGGGGTCCTGAGAACAGGAAGGACCTAGATCTCATGGATCTGTTGGAGCAAGTCCAGAGGAGGGCCACTGAGGTATTTAGAGGGATAGAACTCCTCTCCTGTGATGAAAGGCTGAGAAATTTTGTATTATTCAGTCTGGAGAAGAGAATGCTCTGTGGAAACCTTATAGCAACCTTGCTTTATTACCTAAAGGAAGCCTGTAAGAAAACTGGAGAGAGACCTTTTGCAAGGGCACATAGCAACAGCATAAGGGATAATGGCTATAAACCAAAAGACAGTAGGTTTAGCCTGGATGAGGTAATAGCCTCACTCAGATTGGTGAGGTGTGGATACTAACTGCCTAGTCAGAGAGGAATTTGAGAGCATCAGACTGCAGCCAGTGCTTGAGAGAAAGCATAAACTTTCCCATTCATTGAGCAGGAGGCTGTGAGAGATTTCAATAGGAGAGTGCAATTCTGCACCTGGTGTTTTCGTCTGTAAGATGTTTAGAAATGGGTGCTGTTTGTAATTAGCCAGTGGTGTTGGGGGGTGTCAATCAAGTAACCAATCATGCAGCATCTGTGCAAAGCTGTCTATAAAAAGGTGTGTGTGTCTGATAAGGAGGCCTTTTGAGCCTTTTGCCTTCTGATCATTTGGAGTCTTGTGTCGCTTCTCGACTGCCCCTAAATACAACAGCGACAGTGAGGCTCTGGAAAAGGTTGCTAAAGGAAGTGGTGGATTCCCCATCCTTGGAAGTGTTCAAGGCCTGTTTATATTTGACTTTGAGCAACCTGGCACAGTGGAAGTTGTCCATGGCAGGGGATTGGAATGGGATTGATGCCTTAGATTTTAACTTTTATATTTTTCAAATCCTGTACTGCTAGTGTAACTCTGAAGTTTCCTGTAGCTTGTTAAGTGCTGTTCTCTCATGCTAAGATAGACATAACAAACCTCTCCAGCTTGCTTTCCAAGGACACCCAGACTGTCCTGGGCCCAAGAACTGTAAACCATCATCTTGGGGAGGGGAGGCAAGCTTGGGGAAATTCCATCATTGGCTGGGTTCTGGTTGGTGAATTTATGCTGATACAAAAGTGTGAAGAACTAGTGACCTGTTGTCCATTTTGGGATCCACTGAGGTAGGACCCTCTGGAGCTCAAAAGTGTACATCTGAAGGCCTTTCAAATAAATACTTCCTTTATTCCTGTCTAGTCGCTGTTTCTAGGTAGCCATTTAAGGCATCAGGAAGATCTTTAAGGTCCCTTCCATCCCAAACCATTTTACAATGCTACGATCTTAGTGTGTACAGAAGCAGGCAATAAACACTTTTTGCAACATAATTAATCACATTGGTGGTAAAAATCAAAAGAGACACATTTGATTTGTATAAGAGAGGTGAAAGCTAGCAAAGATATTAAAAGTAAGACTACTAGATAGAAAGCCTTTCAGAAAGTCTTAGGCATGTACAGATATCCTGGCCAACATGCGCTATTCTTGTTGCAGAGAAATGCAGAGAAGAGCATCAATAGTGGACTGTGAGGTGTGGTGGAGGACACCACTGAGGGAGAAGTATCTAGAAATTTGAGGCCAAACCCAGAGTATTCTTCATGGGTAACCACGGAATTATTTTGAGAGGAACATTACATGACAAGCTTAAGGTTCCCTGGGCTGTTACAAAATTAGAGAGGAGCAGACCCCCCTCCATAATTATAAGATGGTTGTATTTTCACGTCTCCTTAGTTAGTTGATTACAGCAGTTCAGAGTGATAGAAACCACTGAAAGAGACAACTGCAAAATTAAATTTGTGTTAGAGGCATATACCTCTAGTTAAATTAATTTCTTCCCACTTACCAATAATGTAAAAGACAGTACTGAAGGTTTGGAATATTATATGACTCAAGAGCAATTTTTTACTTCAGAAGACAAAACCAGCAAAGCATAAAAATTTCGTTTCTTTGCTTCATTTCTGCTTTCTTGGTTGCCTCCTAGTTTAAATAAGAAACCATAAATACTGTTCCTGAAATAAAATCTTCACACAAAAAAAGCTCTAAGTCTTTGTTAAGTCTAATATCTGCATGCAGTCACATGACTGTTCAGAATTATTGGCTGAAGCAGCTGTGAATGCATAAGAAAAGAAAATTTCTGTCTTATGTATGAGGAATATAAAACATTCTGCTACTTGCTGAATACTTAGAGTGTTAATTCTCCACTTTTTCTCATTATTCTAATTAAAATGTTTGACTTACATTTGGCAGAGAACATTTACTAAACCATGAAGTTATTGAGGTTATAGGATAAACCTCACAAGAAGTGAATCTTTTGAGCAGGATGGCTAAGTTCTGATGGTTACAATCGGTGTCGTCAGTGTGACAGTGACTCCAGCTGGATTCTCTGAGGCTCCATGGAGCACTTTTTGCTGAATTTTTACACCCAGCTGGCCCATGGTCCTATTTGATCGCTTCAGCACATGCACCATCTGTTGCTATTGATCATCCAAAATTATGTACAAAATACTTCCTAACTATCTTAGTTATGTGTGAAGGATTGTCTGACATGATCAATTTTTCATCTGTTGGAGCAGGTTTTTACCAGTTACAGATGCATTATCCATGTACAGTTTAGTCAGTTCTATGGCCAGAACTGTCAAGGAGGAGTTTCTGGAATAAGCAAGCTCTGGATATTAATAGTTTTACTTTAAAATCGTGCATAGAAGTTGGACTATGTACTGCTGAACGTGCCTGTGAGAAACTCTGGGTCTGCCTGAAATTCTCAGCTAAATTACTGTAAGTGTTGGTCAGGTGCTATGTTTTGTACACTGTACACTCGTTGTACTAGAAGAGGAATAAAACCAGAATACAAAATTGAATCTTAATATTCTGCTTTAGATGTAATAAACCAAACCAAAAATATTTCAAAAGTATTCTAGGTGTCTTTCTTTTTTTTTTTTTCTGCCCCTGCTAGTGCTTAAATCAATCTGATGTTTATTTTCGAACAATTCTCTTCTGTGTAATGATTTGCGCACTTCATCAAATAAATATACAGACTAACAGAGATGCCATAATGTCAGCCATTGGAATTTCATTAGCAAAATTCATTTGCTATCCTGAGTCATTTACTATCCTTACTATCCTATTACATCCATTTTAGATGCAATTCCTTTGAATTGCAAGGCTACTTGTCCTAAACTCACCCAGCTCTTAAGAGAGACTACACACCTGAGGAAAACAAATTGGATTTGGTCTGTGGTTCCTGAAGCATCAAAGAGAGACGAGTTCTCTTGTGTTTGCTTTTACTTATTTATTTAGTGATGAGACTTAATGTTTATGAGTCTTGTTCTAAACTTTTGTATCTGCACCTGAATGAAATCAATGCTACTTGCTCAGATTGGCTGTTGCTTAAGACATATTACAGGCTGGTCCCATGCAGAGGATATATTATTGATTCTACTAACTTAACTTTTGTATTAATCAATGGCAAGACATTTTTTTGAGGGCATATAACAAAGGAATTTATTCAGTTTTTTAATTGTATTGCTGTTCGACTTTTTTTCCCCCCCCCTTAGTATTTCAGATAACACAAAACATATTAATCAATTAGTATTATTTGGTTTTATTCAAAACCAAACAATACAACCAATACAACCAAACTATACAACCACAGGGAAAAAAAAAAAAGAAATCACATTAATTCAAATGCAGACCGAGAAAAAAGAAATTAATCTTATTGAAAGCTGTATACATGATCTTAGGAAAAGCAAACATTACCCTTTTGTGTTATATGTTTTGAGATGTCCTCTGCATTTTCTCAGGAAGTAATTTCTTGTTTGGTGTAAAAGACACACTTTAAAAATACAGAGTGGTAAAGAACCTTGAAGTAATTTTCTCTTGTCCTTGCATGTCCCTAATTGACTAACTACTTTAACCTCACCTCATAAAGGCAGGAAGGATGCTGAGGAATAGACAATGATTTTCCCAAAATCCAAATCGAGGGAAAGATGGCTGTGATTAATGTTACCTACTCCCCCTTTCCCATCACACCCCTGCAACCTGTACTTTCAAGTGATTTATATATTTCAGTGGCTTGCTGATGCTTATGTTTTAACTGGGGTCCTGTAGTAGTGAGAAAAAAATACTAAGGTACTCACATTTATATGGGAAGTAGACAACTACAAAAAGTGGTCTCTTTTGTCCACAGAGAGATAGACCCTGACATAGAGGGGCATTGGTTCCTCATGGAATTCAGAACTTAGCATGGTTGTTATGCTACCAAGGGGAATTCTAAACAAATTTCAGAGGTTCAAACAGCTGTCCTTGTATTCCCATTCAATTTCAAAATGACATATGAAGAGCTAGTTTGAAAGGGATATAAGTTGCACACTTTCCATGTGCAGAATTGTCAAATAAATAAACAATTCAATAAATATATGTTAAAAACCTATACATAATTAAAATAGGACTTCTTTTTCCCTGGACAGCTCAATATTAAGAAGTCTCCATTTTATCTTCTAGCTGCACACACTATTGGTGAGCAGAATAAAAACCAAGATAACTTTTATAGAAAGAAGTGAATGCTTCCATTTGAAAGAATGTATCTGGAAAAACATAAAAAACTTTTGGGCACAATAACTGTGCTTAGGTGGGAAGAAAGAGATTCAATATAGTAAAATTAACATATAAAATTTCTTTCACTTTGGTATTGATAGACAACAGTCTACACTTTTCAAAAGGAAATACAAGCAGGATGATGAGAAATTTCATTCTTTCATATCTTACAAAAGTAATTGCAATAGATGGCAGTGTGAGAATCATGGAATCATAGGATCATTTAAGTTGGAAAAAAATCTCTATGATCGTCAAGTCCAACTGCTAAAATAACACTTTCGTGTTGAGTTCTAAACCATGACAGGTGCCTGCTCTGTATTGTGTCGAGTCATGAGTTTGATTCAGCAAAAATGAATGCACATAAACACCTCTGACCTGCTTAATATTTGAGCCTGGTGAACTAACTTGTGGACTGTTCTGACATGGGGTTATTCAGGTGTTTACATGTGTTTACAAGATTTGAAAGTAATATTCAGAAACAATAAGGAAACCAGAAAAATGGAGAAGGAGTGGAGGCTGATAAAATGCTAATGTGGTGCTACAGCTTGGGAAATGCTTAAGATGGCTATTAACATTACAGATTGATCTTACTAATTTTTTCCCAAAAGGGGGTTTTTATAGCAATGGCTGTAGAAATTAAATACCTCAAGTGGAACCCAAGCATCTTTGCTGTTGTGACTCTTGCATATCCAGTAATAACACAAAGAAGGTAAAACTCTTCCTCTGAAGTCTAGTAGGATGGAAATTCTGCTTATCACTGTAACTAAAGATTATGCTCTCATATTGTATATTAAAAGAACATAAAAGATGTTGATGAGACTCCTGCTTTCTTTCCTTACTTGGAAGTAGTTATGAAAGCAGGCTGCATATGTTTTTTAATATAAAATTCATTTTCCACTTTATAACTAACACAATATGGAATGAGTATCCATTTACTTGATGGTTGAAGATAGGAATGAATAACTGATCCTGCTTGTATTTAGCTTATCTATAGAATAGCATGAGGAACCCAGAGAAGTGTTTAAGCAGTTCCCTGTTAATATAAGAGTACATATGCCTAATTCTCTTAACTGTGTTGTGCTAGATTAGGCTTTATTCTGTAATCTTCCAATGTGTATAATAGCATTGTAATAAATGTACATGCAGGTAGAAATAATCATCTAAGTGATCTAATTCAAGCAGGTGCATAGAACTGCACAGGGGCTTTTTTATTATCAGAAATGAAAAGATACAGGCACTAGAACCTGGCAAATGATAGTATCAGAAGGTGTTATAAATAGCAGAGATCTTTATAATTGCTCAGATCTTGGCCAAAGACCTAAATTGATCTTGACTGAACTATCCTGTCCTTCTTTAGGCATATTTATGAGAATGCAGACAATTAAATGATCAAAGGAGATAAAAACTGATGAAGAGATCTTTTCTACTCAGATATTAAATTTCTAGGATGACCTTTACTTTCAAAACACAGAAGTTTTATGACATTAGAAAGATGTCATGCCAGCCAAAGAGGATGTGCCATTTTCAAACAGGAGAGAAGTCAAGATTAGTTTTTCAATCAAACAGTCTTTATTTGGAAAAGAGATCTATGTATTTTCCACAACAAAAGATAAAAATACAGCATAGGTTATATCCTATGCTACCAAACTACCAAACCATATACCTCTAAACATATATTAGTACTGTTAATGGTAATTAGATACACAGTTTTATGCTGAAGATCTGGATCAAAAGTTGTTTTTCCTAAGTATGATGTTTGCATTCATGTGTTTTGGGGGTTATACTGCATCCCACCAGGAATTACTATCACTGGTAGCAGAGGTGACTTAGGTACTACTGGAAAGTTTTTCTGTTCAAAGAGAAGAGAACCTTGCATTCTTTCATGAGTTCTTTAATACCTCAGCGTACCATCAGGGTATCATTGTAGTGTTGCATCTATTCAGCACTTCTTTATTGTTTATGGAATTGTTTTCTACTGAAAGGAATTTTTATTGAATCAAATGTTCTAGGTGAAGAAGACGAGTATTTCAGTAAAGAATACCAATGACACTTAAACCTCATTAAATCTAAAGTGAAGTTTTTGATTTTTGTTTCGTTCAGTAACTGAAGAATACTGATTATCCATATAACTTTGGGGACACCAAAAGTTTGCTTTAATCCACTGAAGACCTTTATGTGAATGAGCAATGTACAAGGCAAGAAAAGCATTTTACTTAAACTATTCTTTGTAGAAATCACAGAAGACAAAAAAAAAGGGAGAAAACCATACCACTCCTTTAAACTTCAGCTTCTGTAGAACAACAAGTTGCAGACACACCAAATTAGCATGTTTTTGTTCCTCACTAACTTAAAGGAGACAGATTTTTCATCTATGGGACCATGTTGTTACTTAAACATCTCCTAAACAGAATGTGAAAGGGTAATATTAGAAGAAAGGTTAAGCTGTAATATAAACTTAGAGTACCTGGGAATACTAGGGAAAGATATTTCAGGGAAAAGACTGTAGTAGAAAAAGAAGCTTCCTGATTAAATGCATGTGGACAGATTAGCTAATAAATAACTCATATAACTTTTTCTTTTTTTCCTTTACTCTGGAGACCAAAATGTGTAAATAAAGTCCAATAAAAATCTATAATACAATACTAAAATGCAGAATGTGTGCACTTAAATCCCCATAACTTTGTCACAGTAAATGCTCAATTCTTTGAAACTGTATTTAATGCAAGCACTTTTGAAAAGCCAAACAATACTTCTAGAAATTACTTTCCCAATTAGAAGCCCTTTCTGTGAACTTACAATTATATTTGTGATACTTATATGCTGAACATTATTACTGGAGAAATAAGGTACCAGAAAACTTTGAGAGGGTAGGATCTGGCCAATGTCAACATGATAAATGTGACAGTCACTTTGTTCAAGAATCACAGAATCACTAGGTTGAAAGAGACCTTCAAGATCATCGACTCCAATCCATGCCCTAACACCTCAATTAAACATGGCACCAAGTGCCACATCCAATCTTTTTTTAAACACATCCAGGGATGGTGACTCCAGCACCTCCCCAAGGCAGATTACTCCAGTACTTAATCAATCTTTCTTTAAAAACTTTTTCCTAATATCCAACCTATACCTCCCTGGGCACAGCTTGAGCCTGTGTCCTCTTGTTCTGTCAGTTGCTGCCTGGTGGAAGAGACCAACCCCCACCTGACAACAGCCACCTTTCAGGGAGGTGTAGAGAGTGATAAGGTCACCTCTAAGTCTCCTTTTCTCCAGGCTAAACAACTTTAGCTCCCTCAATCGTTCCTCACAGGGCTTGTGTTCCAAGCCCCTCACCAGCCTCGTTGCCCTCCTCTGGATGCGCTCAAGGGTCTCAATGTCCTTCCTAAACTGAGGGGCCCAGAACTGGACACAACTCAAGGTACAGCCTCACCAGTGCAAAGCACAGGCATTTATACAAAGAAGTATTTATCTTGAGAGAATACCAAAAGGAATAATGTCAAGATCATACCAGATTAACGGAAATAAAAATATTTTACTTGTCTCAGGACCCATTACCAATGTCTTTGCAAAACCTTTCTGACCATATCAGGGAAAACCCCCACAGTGTTGCTGAATTTTGCCCTTAACAACTAGAGCAATTTAAAAAATAAGTTTCCCCCATCCTTCTGAATTTTTGTAAGCGTGTGGTAAAGAGCCTAGAGAATCAGAAAGTATGGGGCACACAGGTAAAGACTGATGAACATCATTTTAGTCCAGTTACTGGAAAGCTGGAGCGGGGAGAGAAAATGTTTATAAAGCCTTCTGTGATACTGTGCAGTGTGCTAATTTGAAGAACTGGCTTAGAAATATATTCAGCAATTTAATTATATGCTTATAAGTTTCATGCATAGAATTTCAGGTACAAGATGAAATCCATTGCCAAGAAAAATCCAATGCTGTTGTGTTATGAAAAGTTCTACATCACACGTGTTCTGGTATATAAAAATATTTGAGTGAAAACACTAGAAATTATGAAAAAGAAAGACATATCAAATTATGTGAAGCTCTTACAAAGCATGGTGGGTGTAAAAAAGGACAGGAATAAGAAGGGGGAAAACTGTTCAGGACGGTTGTATGGTCTGTATAAGGTAGTAGGACCCTTAGGAACTGGTTGCACACTCACAGGTAGGGAATAATTTAGATCTGCCCTTCCATGGTTAATAGAAAAATAGAAGACAACTATTACTGATTATTTTGCTACAAGTTCTGTCCTTGACCTTTATTTGGGTCCACATTATGTCCTGGCAGAGATCCTCCCTGTAGGAACTTCCCCATGTGTTGCCTAGAGGACTGACCAGGAGCTGGTGTGGCTCTGGGGTGCATAGGCTGTGGAGATCTGAGTGATGCATTACTGCTCCACCTGTGACTGCACGCTGAGATGGAAAGGCAAATACAAGATATGTGCTGCTGAAAGTTGCTTCTCTTTGGACAAACAACAAGCAGTTAAGCAGCAGTTGTGCTCTGGTATCTGTTTCAGGACTACTTTATTCAGGATTGTCTCTAAAGCAGACCCAATCATTTTGCAGGAAGCAAGGGAATGAGGGCAAGGGTACTTTTCAAAGTACCTGTAGTAAACAGCTCTGGTTACCTCTGATACTACTCCTTCAGAAAACATTTGCAATGCTTTCTTAATTTCACTTTTAATATAGAAACTACCTTCACTGAACTCAGTAACAGACATAAACTAATTCTGCATTTCTGGAGCAGAGAGTGGGATCATCCCTTTCACTCAAAAGAATTCTGTGTTCTTAAAGATGTTACTTTCAGAGCTATTGTCAATGGGAGCACATGAGGAAATTAAACTGCCCAGGAAGGTTCTGCACTATAAGAAATCAGCCTTTTATTTTGTTTCAGGAGTAACTGAAAGACAAAAGCATTCAGAAAAATACACTAAATCTTTACATTCCATATTTGTCCAGTGCTTATTATCCAGTTACTGATTCCTCCTCCTTATTCTTCAAATAGAGTTGTCCTGGGGAACCTACCATCTGCCTGATGTAAACTGCCCCGTTAATTCTCACCTGGCTACAGCTGCAAAACAGATGAGAACAAGGAGAGGGAGTTAATGAATGACTCCTGGTAGAGATCTCAGCAGAGTGCCTCCTTTAATTCAGACCACAGTAGTAGTTAGTATGACAACAAGCTGTTACCACCTAATGATTTCAGTTCCTTAAGTATAATGAGTCATGTGTTCCTGGTGTGCTTTAGACTGGACAACTTGAAACTGCTGTTGTGCTTCAGAACCCTGTTGCATACTGCAAAATTCCACACAGAATTTTCACCAGAAAAGGCTTCAGCATGGAAATGGAAACAGCCAATTGCCATGAAAAATTCAATTAGTGAGCTGTCAATATGTAAATAAGTAGAAAAAAGCCCAAACACACAAAAACTGAACCAAAACCCAAGCAAGCAAGCAAGCAACCAACCAACCAAATAAATCCTCCACAGAGAATATAAATACCTTTTGGATTAAATATCCAATAGGTTCTTGAAAGTAATATGGCTAAAAAATATCTCACAAAAAGTTATTTTCATCAACTGAATATATGGTAGAGGTTCTAATATTATATTTAATATATTTTATTTCTGTTGAGTAATACAAGGTCTGAAATAATGACCTTACATGTTGTAAATGAGAGTTGTTACACAAGGAAAATATCAAAAGAATTTGTTTAATAAATGCACATTATTAGCAAGAATTAGAACAGCTAATAAAGAGTCTCAATAAAGAAAATCCTTGAAGTATGGAGTGTGAAGTATGATGAAGCTGAAGGATATCTGAAATTTAAAACAATAGAAATTCAGCTTGTTCAAACTGAGTTATATGTGACAATATACAGTCTTAAACAGGCCCTGAAACTTCCTTCTTAAAAGTTTATACATCCAATTAAAAACTATAAAAGTTATTCACCTGATTTTGGACAAGTGCCTGTTATCAAAATGACTGAAGGCTTAGATACGCAAGATTTTGAAGAGGGAAAATTGACATTCGCATGCCAGATGAATAATCTGCGCTCTTTTGCACTTTCATACCATCTTTCATTGCCAATGACTAGGACCACCCAACCTTGCATTGGTCCTGTGAAAAAAACATAAACTGTGCATGAACATTTCCCTCATGTGAGTTAAGATGTGGTGACCTGTTAGGCATTAGAGAGGAATCACTCCCAAGGCTGGGTGGTCCTAGTTAATTTGGATACAGAAGTGACTTCTTGTATCACTCAACTCAGAAGGATTTACTGGGCGTGAAGAGGAGGAAGGACATCCTTTGAATGATTTCTAGCTGGCACAGGTTGGAACCACCACTGTGGTAAAAGCTCATGGCTGAAAGGGATCTGAGCCCTTAAAAGCCCTAGATGGTCTGATGAGTCACTTGTCAAAAGTGTTAAAGGATGGCATAATCACTAAGGGTTAAATTGTCCTTCTGGTGAAGAGGGATAAAGAGTTTAATTGAAATTTTCCATGAAAGCTAATTGTTAAATAATGCTGCAGATTTACAGATTGCTGGTGCCCTGTAGGGATAGGAAAAGAATGTGTGCTCATACTTACACCCACATATGCCTTAGTCTCTATCTATAAGTCTAGTGATGCAGGTTACTCTATGACAACTCACAGTTATTATCTAGTCTCGTGACATTTTGAAAAGAAATATTTTTATAAAGGTTGGCTCCTTGTTTCTGCCTGGCAACTTCCTCTCCACATATGGAGAGCATTTCTCAATATCAGTGTTCTTTTCCTTGCTGATTAAACTGAACAATAAACTTCTAATTAGGAGGTCTTGAAAGTTCTGGTTTTGATGTTAGCTCTGCAAGTTATTCCCTGCGGGAGGTGATAGGGTAGTGAGGGTGCTTCTGAGTCATCCCCAATGCCCAAGCTGCTGTGCAGGATATAAAAGACGTGCAGAGAAGAGAACTAGTCAGATTTGGAAGCTGCTTTTCCATCACTGTTACCCCCAAGAATACCTCAATTCATTAAAAAAGTTATTTCTTGGGAAGTGTATTAAAAGGTTGTTTGAACTTAAAGCTCAGGCTCAGTTTGTATTCAGACCATACCTGTTCTCTACATTATTTGGGGCCATGCTTTGAAGTTTTCTCTTACTCCTGGGTATTTCAGCTAATATGGTTCACTACAAAATGAGAGCACAGAAAATACAGTATCATCATATTACTTGTCTCAGCCTTGAAATGCAACAAGAAACTTAAGAAGGAAAGAGCTCTTATTACAAATTAATACAGAGCTGTAAATAAAATCTTAAAGACAAAAATTTGAAAATTGTTTTAACTTAGTAATTTCTTTCATCTTTTCTTATGATATATGCATTACAGATTACTTAAGAAAAATTTGTCTTCTATCATTTCACTATATGTCCACTATTTAGAAGCAGCAGATTTTGCCACTGGAGTGTATCAAAAGAGTATTTAATCAGATTCACCATTTCTCTTTTCCATACCTTTTCTCTCAAGTTTCATACATATCCACACACAGAGTTATGCTTTTGCTTTGTCACTCTGCTGCAAGGGATGTCAGGAAATTCACTGTTGGATGGCAGCATACACATGACTAATGCCCTGCCCAATCCCAGCAGCTTTGGAAGTTTTGTTTGAATGACACCTGAGAGAAAATTCAGCTTCTTCCTTCATAGTGTTCTGAGTTCTTTACTTTTCATCCTGCCAAATATTTCATATCCTAGCAGGTCCTTATCACATTTCATAATTTCACATGACACATGAATTTAATTACAGGTTGTTAAAGCATCTAGGCAATTTATAAAAATGTTTTCACTGAAATCTGAAAACAAACTGGGTTTGAAATTTATTTTGAAAATGCAGTGATTTTGATATAGAACAGTTTTTGTATAGAGACAATGATTTGGTTGGTCTTTCTCCAGAATACAAGAGAGAGATCCATGAGATCAAAAGACCACATGGGCAATAGTTTCTGTTGCTTTCTCTTTTGTCCTAGTAAGATCATCCAGAGGATTTCCTCCTTCAATTTAATTTCCTAGTCTTGTGTGAACATATAATGAAAACTCCCTTACACATGGTGGACAGATTCTTTTCTGTTAATTTTTGGTGCTCAGATTCATTTCTTCAGGTTAGTGGAAGAAAATTCTGTCTTTTCCCCCTTGTTTTCCTTAGAGACCATCCCAGCTAGAAAAGGGAGAAACAAAATTCCTCTGATGTCACATGTGCTGGGCTACTCATGAAATTCATGCTGTCACTTCTCATATTCATTCTGTCACATGGGAAACGTCCTTCTAAAAGCACTTCTGGATATAAGGCATGAAATAAAAATGCCTGTAAGCCAATGAAAGCAAGTTCATCTCAAGAGGATCCGTGTGAAGGAATTGTTCAGTGCCCAGTGGATGAGTGTGTCAGGCAGGCAGGTGTAGGCAGAGGCAGGAGGAGAATTGTCTATCTGTGCCCCAGCGCTGTATTTAAAAGACAAGCAGTGCTTCATAGCAATTATCTCATCTACAATGCAAAATTAGATTTGGGTATGAAGTATTTGAAACATATTCTATCATGTCAAAAATCTACCAAAAAATCTTTTTTTCTGAGAAATTCTTACAAGTAAGAAACATTTTCTGTGTCAAAGCATCTCAATCAAGACACTGCTAACCCACCATACTTTTTTAAAATGGATATAATAAATTTTTTTTAAAAATCCATTTAGATATCTTATATTTGCTTCTAAGCAGCATTATTTGGAATTGATCTGATTTTTAGAGTTTCCAAGTTTGAAATATTTGTCTAAAGCTCTGTTGTATTTTCAGGTTCAGAAAAATGTGATTGAAGGTTCTATTTAAACACCTATTAAAATCTTTATTTCTCATCTTTGTGGGCATGCAGTGTGTTCTGAGGGGGTTATTTTTGTGTCTAAAATATTTGTTATTATGTTTTTAAGGCAATTTTTATGTTGTTATTTTGTGCCATAATGACATCTATTGCAGCATAGTGAGACAATATCAGAAAGAAATCATTAATATTTCCTAGATTCCAATCTAAAACTCAGAATTATCAACAATGCTTCATTGGTTTGAGTGCTTCTTACAACATTTTAGAACCTTCATACTAAAGAAATTGGCATTTACAGTCACCAATAATGAAAAATTTTAAACCAAGCTAAACTAAAGTCTGTATATGTGTGCATGTGTGAAGTCGAGCTGTATTAAACCAAAATTAGGGAAAATAGAATAATATTTCATGCAATGACTGGAGTTAGTAGCCTGTATGTGATGAAAAGATGTGAAGACAAACGGAATGTGTGGGTGTTTCTGTGTGTACAAAAGCGGAAGGGAGATTACAAACCGGATTAAAAAACTCCCAACATCCACTGCCATCAGACCTGAGCAGAACTGCCAAAGATGCCAACTTCATCACTTACTGCAGCTGTGCACCTGTGAATGCCACCTGGATCCTCTGTCACTGCAGCAGTTTCAGAAAGGTCTGAATATTCAGCCACTGAGTATTCTCATGTTTTATCTACAAAATATTCTAATTACTTTTGCTGCTAATAAATGGCAGAGGGAAAAAAATGCCTCTAGGATTTGGCTCTGTGAGCAATAGGGTTGCAGTGGTTAAGAGTAACTTAATCTACTGTGCCAACAGCTGCATCAGTAGACTGCATCAAGCAATCAAATAAGGATTAAAGAAAAAGTCACATTGGCTTTAATTATCTTAGTTTGTCTGCTTGGCGTACATTGCAGAAAACAATTAATTCTGGCTGCTTCTAACAAAGGATAACCTCAGAAAGTTTAGTGTTTGTGAGCAGTCCAACTGAAATGCAACTTCCTTAAACTTTCTTTCCATTTCCTATAATCAGAAAGGAAAATAATAACATATCACCAATTTTCTCAGGGAATAGCTATTATATATTAATACTATTAACTTTCAAAACAAAAATGACCAGTGCTGTAGATTTAAATTTATTTTAAAAAAAGTCATAACACGGATGTGTGCTGAACAGTGGAAAAATGGAGAAAGTAGGGTCTGATTATCAAATCACACTCGTTATGGCAGTCAGCTACTGCCTTGATGATTCCAGATTATATGGGTTGAAAATAAATGAAGGAAAATTCAAAAGGGAAGACATGAAAGATCGCAAGCCTACATAAATACAGTCAATTTTCTCACTACTCTGTAAATCTCCATAATTCAGTCCCTTGGCCCTCCTTTCATCCTGAAAGCTCTGCTGAGTTTCTGAGGGTGAATTGAGGTGTTCTTCTTTTTTCCACTGGAATCTTTCTTATCCAATCTGGTCGTTCTCTTTTTTTTTTTTTTTTTTTTTTCTATCAATCAGAGACCTGGAAATATTAATAGTCTCCAGCCTGTTTCCTAAGAGAGCCACGGAAGTGAACCTAAGATTAAGTCTATGATTATGGAATTAGGTTTCTAGTCTAAGAATGTGGAGGGATGGTTATCAAGGCAGTAAAACATGTAAGAAGGTTCACTGCTGTGAAGGACCTTGAAAACATCATGAAGAAACCAGTCTGGTACACAGGGAAATGCAGAACAGCATGGAGGAGCTCAGTGAAGAATAACATATGATAGGCTCATCACATCAATGATATTTTTTCTTCTCTCCAATGTGTCACCAGGGAGCATGGGGAAACCACATGATATGCAGTATCAGTAATCATGATGGAACAAGATTAGGGCACAAACCAAGGTTTGATTTGTGTTGAGAGAACCCAAATCTGTTTTTATGTGTAAATAACTGGGTGACAGCCACGCGCCAAGACAACAGGATGATTATGGAAAGTAATATGGTTGATAACGTAAAGTACCAATATTTAGGTCATTCTTTAGGTTATGTTAGAGGCTTTATGAAGTCTGATAGAAACACCTGAATTTTAAAATGTTACGGAAGAAAAAGTGGCATGATTTATAGATTAAAAAGACCTAAAAAGGAAAAAAAGAAACAAAGGCATATAGTCTCAATATTACAGGGCCCAGAAACAAATGAAACATATATTGCTAAGCATATCAAAGAGTCTATGAAGAGGTTTGTGAACTCATTTTTTTCTCCTAAATTCAGCAAAAGGTTCTGAGTAAGAATGAGAAAGGACACTTCCATGTGCATATTTCCCTAGAGCTGTGTTTGTCACAGCAAGTGGGCCACACTTAGGCAGTTCTTGCAGTGGAAACAAAACTTCATATACAAATGTAACTAAACAATCAAAATAATTGATTGCTAGTTTTTATTGAATATGGAATGTTACTACTTCCCATGGAAGCCCCTATAGTGTTTAAAATAAGCTTTTACAACAGTATTCTGCATCATGTGTACCTTGATAGCTTCTATGCACTATTACATAGAGCAATTTAGACAATGAGATGATTTCTTTCCATTTTTTCTAATGTAAAAAAAAATTACACTTGAATTAGTTTCTTGTGATATTACTTTCCAATGTGCTTAGCAGAAGACAAAAAAACAGGAGAAAATAACATTTTAACATGTGCTTTTGAGGACTTGGTGTCCCCAGTGCACCGCCAGAAGGGGCAGCATAAAGTGATATTTCCTTCACAATTACCTACGTGATGAAGAAATTGCTCCTAGAATACATGACACCTCTTCCACAGGTACTCAGCCAGCTCCCCATCCTCCTTTGTTTTGACAAGGAGTATCTCCACAAAAGCCTTTGCATTTCTCCAAGAAGACAAGTTGCTATCAGTGAAGCTGGTATAGGAGAAAAGATTTTTTTTTTAAAAAATATTTTTTTTATTCCTTACAGACTTAAAGAGATATGACCAAATCTAGTAAACAACCTTAATTGAGAACTGCTTGGGAACTCACGATTGGGTATCTCTTTTCAGGTAAAAAAATCATGTCCTTTACAAGATTTAGACGTTCTTTTCCCAGTTTATTGATCTTCCAAACTCCAAACGAAAACTATCAGAAAAGTATGAATTTTAATTTTTTTTTTAAATATTTTTTGAGTGATTAATAAGAGCTGGATACTCACTGCCAAGTAAGAACGAATTGTTCCACAGAGTAGAGATGGGAAAACTCAGATTTACTTCAGTGATCTGTAGCTGATACTTGCTAGATATGACTAAGAAGACATCACAGCTTTCTTATAGCATGACAACTGTATCAGGAGTCTGCTCAAATCTGTTAAATCTGGTCAACCCGTATAATGATCATACACATGAACAACTCTGATTCAAAGAATGTGCCACGAATTCATGACAGCAAAAAAACAAAAAGGAAAGAGGAGAGTAAAAAAAGTTATTTGCCTTTTATCCTCACTTATAAGTGAAGAAGACTAGATCTGGACTATTTGACTTCATGAAATGCCATGTATTAAAAATATGCATAATTTAATCTGTGTATCCTTATTGCTAAAAGACAAAAATTTATTGGACTGCATAAATACCTGGAATGTATGCCACTATGAAAAATAATGAAAAAAGTGAATGATGTTTTTCTAAACAAAGATCCTTCAAGTGGAAGAAAATAAAATGAAAAAACCAAATAAACCAGAAGACATTTGTTTTTATTCTGCCTGCTTTACCTTCCAACCCTTAGAAAATAGAAACACATTAAATTAATTTTTGTAGTGATTTTCTGGATTTCCCCCACAATTTGAAGCAACGAAATTGATTTATGGTGATAATTCTTCAACATCTGACAATTTTTGGGCCCTGAACTGTAGTGCACTCAAACTCTGGTTGCAGGTAAGTACAAAAAAAATTTTATATGTAAAGCAAATAATTTTTATTGGCATTATTGAAATCTCAACAGTCAATCATAGAATTACCGTTGGTCCAGCTACCTCATTCTGCATGGAATATCTAGTTGTTAGTACTGCTTATATAAAAAGTCATTACTGTTGCATATGAGGATAGGAAAAATAAAACAATTTACACATAGACACCTCGCCATTAGAAAAAATTGCTGCTGTAGCTAAACCAAGTGAAAACAGCAGCAGCAGGCAGGTTAAGTTCAGACAGAGTAAGTCTGACAATCCTCAGTCTTGAGGCCTTGGAAACTCAATACAAAGCCTGTGTCCTGTGACTACCGAGGTCAGTATTGCATCCCTGGGATCCTATGTTGCCTCCGACTGACAGAAATGAGATGTCCTTGTCACTTTCAAATATGTCTTTATTAAGTGGCACTGATAAATAATCAGCTAAAGTTTTTGTTTATTTTCTTTCTCATCTTAAATTGATCTACAGATTTCTCTTACTGAATCCCTCAAAACCTCAGTTCTTGTGAAATATAAAAGGTCAAGATTTCATAATATAAATGCTTGCTTCAATAATATCATGGTCCCTTTTTTGAGCCCTTCATCTGTAACAATGAAGTTTAATGGCAACTCTTCTCTGGCAAAATGTAGTGATTAGTTTGCTTCCTTTATGGTCTCTAACTTAAATTATAATCTTCCTTAAGAAAAGAGCAATGGGCTTGAATCTATGTAATTCACAATGCGTGCAATGGGGTCATAAAGATAAATAAAAAGAGGTCTTTCTTGTCTCTTTTCACACATACAGGGCAAATATGCCTTTAACTCATTCACTTCATAAACATTGTACTGACAGTAAATATTTTTTATGGCTTTAAATACATTTCTCATATGAATGCTGATTCACATTTGCTCTTTACCTGCCACAGTTGCTCCACTTTGCTTTCTCCTATTCTTAGGCAAAGTTCAAGAGTTCTGAGGCAGCTTAGTCTAAGGGCAAGTATTGGAAAAACAAAGTTTTCTGTTTGTTGTGTTTACAGAATGCAGATGTTGCAATTACCTCCTAATAAAACACTATGGACTAAGAACTTCCACTGTTAAAAGGTGAAATAAACCAAATGTGTAGGTTATGGAAAGAGTTTTGTTATAATTTATTATGAAATTATTGTCAGAGTTTAGGGAAATAGTTATTTAAAGTTACATCATACAATGAATGTACAATTAAAGAGGGTTTTTTTTTCTTGTTTTTAATCCCGGTGAAGATCAAAAGAAATTTTAAATCATGGTTCTTGCATCTTTTTCAAATTATCCCCTTGCCTGCTTTGCCAAGAAGAAAAATTCAGAGAAGAAATCAAAGTTCATTGTTAATACTATACAGAGTCACGCAAAGAACCTGGCAAAGTCTCACAGAGAAGGGTCAACCACTGAGAAGATTTTCTAAAGTACAATGCCGACCACTCATATATATCCGCCAAAAATATTGAAGAATATGTAAAATATGTGAGCTATAACACATGAACCAGCACCTGTTTGCAGATGTAATCACTCATTTGGAAGCCTCTCTGATAGCTACCTATTTACACTTGTGTCTATACTTTTTAATCACAAAATGTAGATGTCTTTATGGTTCTGTTCAGAAAGTGTTGACTTGGCCTTCAGTAGGTGTTCCTCTTCTTGAGCAGTTATTCAAATGAAGTGTCTGAAGTCATTGCTGCTTTTCTCCCTCTAAGATATGGGAGCCAGATAGTCTCCAAATCTGGGCAACAGGATTTCTATTTGTCAAACGCACCCTGGGGCTCCGAGAGGGTGCATCTGTCACAGCTACAGTGCAACTGGGTGGGTCTGACTGATAGTGATTGAGTAAAGTGCCAAAATAACTGAGTAAGATTGAAGATGACTACACTGATATGCTTGAATTGGCATTAGTATTAATGAACAGGACAGCACATATCTTGACATGAGTAAGTGGTCACAGCCTGGGAGTGTGGAAGTGAATATTAGCTCACATGACTTGGTGTAACTCTGCATGGGTGTACGTGTGACACATGAATGATTACTGGAAGCCAGTATCTGTGGGTGGGAGTAGCAGTGTCACTTTATATAAATGAGTATCCCTGACAAGGAGCAATTTAGTTTCTGCCTAAAGATTTCCTGTTGGCAGAGAATAACCTACCATCTCCCAGCGACAGAATATCCACTCCCTTCAGGCAGTTACTTTCTACTTTCCATTAGGCTGTGGTATTTCTTAATATTTCTGAAAATACAGATATGTATCGCTCTGATTAAGGTTGGAAAGCAATATTGTCTTTAATCTTGGTTTGAATCTGAGCCTTCATTATTGTATAATTTGCTCAGTTTCTCTAATAGATGATATCTGTTTCCTGATTGATGGGATATTATCTCTCTTTCATGCTCCCTGTCAAAAGAGGCTTCTGAAATTATTAGGGCATAAAACTATCTATATGTATGCATGCACATTTATGCATGTAGGTATGTAAGTTTGCAGTCCTTAAAAATAATGAATAAGACTTCAGAAGAAAGTTAATCTAGGTATTAAATAAACTTGATTTCAGGATAGTAGAAACCTTTTCATGCAGGACTAAATTTACAACTGGAAACCTGAATTTTTGTGAGGATACATTATCCCTTTTGAAACTGCACTGGAGAGAGCTCCTTTGTAAGGGAAAACTCCCAACTTTCACCCTGACAATCCCTGGCTCCCAGTCATCCTGGCGGCAGCAGCAGAGTGGAGCTGAACCTGTGAGAGTTAAACAGGAAGGTTTGCCCAGCTCTTCCTAAGAGTGAGCTGGGCAGCAGCTGCTACCACTAACCAGCAGTCAATCTCAAATGCTTCTGAATCAATTGGACACTCTCCTGTACCAACTCTGGATTCAAAACGCGTAGTATGGATATGGGATGAGTATGCATGATCATGTGATTCTCCTTCCAGGCATGGTGATGCAATCTCCTTCTGTGGACAGCTCCCTGTACACAGAAAGAGTTAGGAAGAACTGATGACCCTGCTCAGGATATGGCTCTCTCAAACCTCCTTTTTTAACCCCAGCAGAAGCAAGTATCTACCACTTCTTTGACACAGCCCAGGATTAACAGCAATCAGTTAATTCTGTTGATATGTTAATTCTATATGGGCACTGCCCCAAGCAGAGAGTTAAGAGTCTCTTTTTGGTTAAGAAACATGTGCATAAAAAGATTTCAAAATAATCATGCAAGACTTTCAAGAGATGTGGGCTTTGCAAAAGGTAGCAAAAGAAAGAAGTAAGGCAAGCAGGTCCAAACTTGATGACAGCGACCTCAACTTCTCTCACTACCAAATGTCAGGACAGGTATAATTCTCCTCCCCTTTTTTATGACAAAATAAAACTCACACACACTCTTCTCGTCTTTTTGTTATTCCTAATACTCTCAGAATTTTCTCTCTTTAGTCAACTACTATTACCGTGAGTTTAAATTAAAATCTTCCAAATTCTGTGCAATGTAACACCTATTTGATGAAAATTAGAGTTGTTAAATTAACAGACTGACTTAAGATAGGAGTCTTTTCTCATAGTAGAAATCCTGCTGTAGTAACAGCTACTTTTAGTGAATCCTATGACAAGGTATTTTTGCTTGAGTATTCATGTTCTTTTATTTTCCCACATAAGACTGAATTTATGAATATTGTGGTGTCTGTGTATTTCTTATTGGGAATTTGGACCTACTTTGTGTGCTTTCAGCCCTCAACCATAGAGATCTCAACTGTGTAGGGACAACATAAATCAATTTTCCCAAATTAATTTCACTAATGTGGACTTTGTATTTTTGATGACTCCTCCCCTGTTGCTTCTTACAAAGGTTGTGAATCTGTATCATGAGGCATCTGCAGACCACTCACAATAAGACATTCTGCATCTCCCTTTCCTTGCCTGGTATTCACCTAGAGACAATATGCTCAGCAGAAGGGAGGCAATGGACTTTTTTTTAACCCTTGGGATTTAAAAACATGACGATAGGAATAATACGGAATACAAAAGTGTTGAAAAAACATTCCTTTTACAAAAAGGAAAGAGTTATGAATTGTGTCCATGACTTCCCATTTACAGGATGTACTCACTTTCTTAACAGTAATTTTCATGAACCATTTCAATAAGTGACCTTATAAATAAGACTCCATGTAAATCATGAACACCATCATGCCAGAAGATGATAGATTTTATGGATTGGTCATGGCAAAAATGGAAAATTTCACAGTTTGTCATGCACTAATGGAGATGGTTACAAAAACATAAAGTCATTTATAGTGATAAAAAATTATCCTGAAAGGATAAAAGTTGTATTTTTTAACAAATATAAATCATAAAGGCATGTGACATTCTGTCAATGGATTTGGGAACGATTGTTTTAAACTGGTGAAAGACAAAACCAAATAAAACAGCAAAGAGTGATTGTGGTGGGTTCTGTTAGAAGGAAAACAAAAAAAATAACACAGAAGAATGCAACCACATCAAATTGAATTTAGTGTACTTGGAGTAGTTAAATTTGCACAGAAGTGTGCAGTCTGTGTGTTGTCATGAGCTCTGATGCATAACGTAAACACAGAGGAACAGTGCAAAGACTTTTTTGAAGCCGGGATAAATGCAAGGTATTATTGTGGAACATAATAAAAGCTATTCTTATGGTAACAGAGTTGTGTAATTAAAGCTGCCTTCTGAAGTACAAAATCTGATCCAGCCACCTGTAACCAGTAACTATGTCACTTCAGTCTGTGATATTTTCTTGGTAAACTAAGCAGAGCGTCTACTTAGGTGGGAACCCAACAGGCCAGAACATTTAAAAATTGTTGGCTGGGTTTTAGATTCCCTGCCTTTTGACTGGCCTTTCTGAGAGACTGCTTGAATGTTCTTGCCATTAGAACAATGTTACTGACTCTAGGCAGTTATCTCGATTTTGACTTCCCAAACCTAGAATTTCTATTGAAAATGTGCCAATGCTCAACTCTGTCTGGAGCAGGTGGATGGTCAAGAAACTTTCTGAAACTCATTCCAGCCTAAACTGTTCCATGATTCTCCCTGAAACCCATCTGAAACCCTTTGTATCAGTGCTGAGCTGAAGTATTTCTGCATGCAGCAGCCACCCAGTATGCTGAAACTATAGAGCTCACCAGTGTTTTATGACCTTTCAGCAGAATTTACCTTATTAAAGAGATTCAGAAGTACAACATATCTGAAGTTAAAAGCAGTCTTATGTCAGCCAGCAGAGAGGCAGCAAGAAAATACCATAATTTCAACAGCAACTGAAGAACTAGTCAAGAAGGAAGGTGAGGCCCAAATGAATGTACATCTTCTGACTGGATCCAAAGATGGAGCGATGAAGCAATATTTGGATGTTCAGTATGTTGACTAGACAAAAAAGATTGCCTCATAATTTTCTTTCCAAAATATATGTCTTTGAAGCTTATAGATCTTACAGCTTGCAAATTCTACATCTGTATGAAAATGCAAAAGGACTTTATCTTAGTTAATGAACTCTAACTGTGCTGCAGAACAAGACTAATGTAGCACCTTCTGAAGCAAACTTTTTCAGTGGGTGACATAAAGGCATTTATTTAGGGAACTTTTCCAAGTGACAGTCACAATCATTTGAGAATGCAATAGACAATCTACTACAACACACTTGCAGGAATATGTTTAAGACAATGAATAGTTAGTCTGTAACTAAAAATATAATATTTATTAATTTTACATGCATCATAAACATGATAAAATGCTTCTGTTAATGCTCTCAAGATATAATATAGGACCTAGACAGTGTTCTATAGTAAACTGAATTAATTTTAAACTGAGGTTCCTTAATTCAGTGGTAGCACCACATAGCATCTTGGAAATTATGCTGCAATTTCATTTGAAGTTCTTCATTGAAGAAAACAAGCCATGTAATCAGAATATGTACTTTTATTTTTACCATACTGCTAGTTTAATTTGATTTCTCTACCTTTCCAGATTTGCAAAATTGAAAATTGTTAGATTGAAGTTGCCATTTTTGAGACTTGAGTTTGGTGGCTTTTAAACAATTTTCTTGCAAGGAAATCTGAACAATTAGAAATGTTAAGATCTGCCTGCTAAGATCTCTTTGCAGGAATCTAGGCAAGCACACGAAGTTCATATTTTACAAAATTTAGAGCACTATCACAGCTGCACTAAAGTGCAAATTCTCACAATTAAACTTCCTAGATGGTCTCAAAGACAGCAGTAGCACTATGTTCACATGATCTCAAGCAATTAGATCAGCATAATTTAATGAGCTACCACTTTTTCTGAGCCATTGTAAGTGTTGCTTATAAAAGAGCCAGGATGCAGAGGTTGCTGTTTAGTAACCAGCACGTGGAGGAGGAGGATGTAGCTGCACCAGATGTGCTGTGCACACACCAGGGGCCTGATTGTCGTGAGCTGGGTGCATGCTGAGCACGAGCTGAAAGTGCGATTGCCCAGTGCATGATGGACGCGTGATTGTCACGTGTCAGGGACGTGATAGGTACTTGATTGTCCCAGGACACCAGGGACAATTTCTTCACAGAAGGATTATCAAGCATTGGAACAGGGTGCCCAGGGGGTTGGTAGAATCACCATCCTTGGAGGTGCTCAAGAAACGAGTGGATGTGGCACTTAGTGCCGTTGTCTAATGGACAAGTTGAAAATCTCTCAAAGGTTGGACTAAATGGTCTTGGACATATTTTCCAGTATAAATGGGGCTGTGATTCTGTGTTTAGCATGTGATTCACACGTGAAACCCTTGTGATTGCTGTGTGATGAGTACATGATTAGTGTGTGACGGCCACAGGGGTGCCACGGGCCAGGCGTGCCCCAGGCATGTGCCATCCATGTGCCATCCATGTGCCATCCATGTGCCATCCGTGTGCCATCCATGTGCCATCCATGTGCCATCCATGTGCCATCCGTGTGCCATCCATGTGCCATCTGTGCACCGAGGGGATGGCACTATGCTGGTACTGCCACAGGCAGGAGGTGACCTCTGGTGGTACCAAGGATGTTACTCATGGTGAAGCTGAGGCAGAACAAGAGAATTGTCAAACCAGTCTTCAATCAATTGGTTCTCTTCCAACTTGTTGCAAGTACAATATATAGTTTAATTGTTTGAAATATGGAGCTGTAGGGTAATGCATGTTTTTTATTGACTCTGTTAACCCTTCACGTACTGCATAGGGAGACCAAACTCAAAGGAATCTTTCAGAGTAAGAACCTAGAAGTAACAAACCTAGGGGAAGCAAGAATCAACGAAGTGTAGGTACAGTCAGCAAAAATGGCTCAACCAACCTGCAATATCTTGGTATGTTGCAGTAAAACAGCTACTTCTCATTGGGCAAAAAATAGACATCTGGTTCACATTCTGCAGAGCTGTAATCTGTACACAAATTTCAGAAGGTATGATTTCAGCATATCCAGCTTTGTTTTGTATGTTTTCATAATGCTCAGAAGAGCTGTGTGAGGGTGTGTATACATATAACCATATATCTATAGACAGAAGGCTAAGCACACATATGCAAAATATTTAAAAAAAAAAAAGAGCTTAGATGTAGCCTTACTCCCAAAGCAAGAAACAGATTCCAAAGTATTTCCCAGAGTGACAGTGTTGTCTGGATAGCTATAATATTTATATGAGGAAAAGGAAGAATAGGTTCCATACCCAAGGGTACCCTTGAAGAGTGAAATCATAAAAGTAATGGACCTAGTTTTAGTGACGAATACAGACTACTATCTTTCACTCAAAATTAAATTACTGTCACCAAAATCTATTCATTGTGCCATTTTCAGTTCTCACTATGATTATTCTCAATAGAATTAGGTACTAAAATTACAATTCTTCATATGTTTTATAAATCATAGTAGTAGACTTGAGTATTTTGACCTTTTTAATATTCCTTGGTTTGACTGGCCATTGTGCCTATCTGTTCCATGTATCCCATTATTTTACTGCCTCTCTAACCTACGGGGAAGGGGATGAAGCAGGTGGCCAATGAAGATGTAGGATATTGTAAAGGTCAAAATACTAACATTATTGCTAAATATTTCAGAGCATACTTTAAGTATTAAAGTTCTGACTGCAGTTTCTTATAACTAATGTTGAGCAAAGAGCAGAAAATAATATGGATTTTTTTCAGTATGTTAAGTTGGCCAAAATCAAAGTACCTACATAGGGAAACTGTAAGACACTTATTACAACTTTATTACTGGGTACTGGCTCAAATTATCTCAGAATTATGCATTTAAATCAATACTTAGAGTAGGTTAAGAGCATTGTGCTCCTGCCTTGGAACCCTTACCCTGAGCATAGGTAGTTCATATTTGAAAACTTTCTACAGATGTGTAGGAACATGGTAGAATTACTAATCATTTAGGAGATTAATTATTATGTTCTGTCTAGGTGGAGTATTGTCCAATGGACAGTCTTTAACAGTAATGTGTAAATGTAAAGTGTTATGGTCTGCTTACTTCTATGTTTCTGGAACTTAAAAGAATCTGGGCAAGTCAGGGTAAAATCTCAGTATTTGGCTGCTTCCCCTTAAACTGGAAGCAATATGTACCACTGCTTCTGTATTGAATTTCCTTCTACAAATTGTTTACTCCTTTTTCATGTTACTTACTCAGATTATTTAAACAGAGCACCTGAAGCTTCTGTATGTTGATATGTAATGATGTAGGATCCAAAACTTCCATAACATCACCAGGTGAACTGCTAACATGTGATGACTTGCCTTGAGAGTACAAATCAATAGGCACGATGATACACAAGAATATATTTATTAGTTAAAAAAACCACTATAGGAATATATACATGTCAAAATTACGGCAAAGACATTTCCTTCCCAACATAACTGGAGTCACTCCAGAAAGAATATTAATACTGCAGGATGTGCATTTGGCTCTAATAACTCTTTTTGCTGTGTTGACCTTTGTTACCATAAGGCCGATGAAAATCCACATGCACACATGCACGTCATCTCAACTGCAATAGGATCTTCTGTGTGAATGTAATATACAGGATCACATGTGTTTTAAGGCATATTACTGGCATCTTATTGTACACAGTGTAGCATGTATCTTTTAGAAGAGAAACAGTTATTCCAAATGGTTCTGCTACAAGCTATTACAATAATTTTCTACATTTTCAGCAAGAAGGAGTAGCTGTAAAATTAGAGATCAGATTATCACCACTTTGAATTTCAAATGTCCAAAGAATATTTGCAACCTGTGTAACCTGAATCCTCCTGAAGTTAAGCCTGTTGATCTGTAGCTGAAGTATATACGACTATCTACAAGCTAACAAAACCAGTTTGGGTTGTTCTACCTTTCCAATGAAGATTACCATCCGAAATAACGAGCCAAGAATTACAGTTTTGCAGGATATAATGTAAAATAATGCTCTAGACTGACTTTTCATCTGCCATTACAATCTTGTTAACCTCAGCACTTGAAATATTTGTGTTCAGGATGAATTACAGTACATGACTAGAACTTCTACTGAAAGCTTTCTGAAAAGTGATGCTTTGTACTCCATCAGCTCAGAGGAGTGGTTAAACCACCTGTGGTAGGTTATATGTGGTGAGACATGAAGACAGTACATTACCACGGATATAATTCATGTGTTTAGAAATCCCTACTCTCTTTCTGTTTTCTTCTGTTCCTCTCATCCTAGAAAATTCAGCAGGGATTCTATGGCAGCCTAAAAAAACATAAAGTGATGTTTAATCTGGGTTTTCCTTGCCTTGCCATCACTTATCCCTCTGCCTCTGCGTTTGGTTTTAGGTAACATAAAGATTGACTTAAAAGGGCATATCTGAGGTGTTTGTGATATCTTTGTACATTGATTTAATGTAGTTTATCAAAGTTCCATGATTTTAGAATCCCGATAATCATACCTATAAAGTAGATGATGAGGGAAAAATGACATTTCCTGAACAGCAAAGAATGCTGAATTCCTATTAAAGGAGCAGGAAGATGGATAAATTAACCTACAGTTGGTTTAGTGTTTTGATGGTAGGGGTGACAGTTCGGGTCTCTCCACAACCCACTGAACAAATATCAATATAGATTATTCAAGGTACGATCATAAAGGCAAAAATGAATTAAATGTAAAATAAAGTGTAGTTAAATAAATAAATGCAACAAATTACTTTTGAGTAAGAGTGCTGTGCAAAAGGGATTTCTCAATACATGAATAGAAGTGAGACTTGTATCTGCTGATGCTATTGAAGTTACCAAATAATGCCTGAAAGGAGATCTTTGAAAGAAACAATTTTGATGGAGACGAACATCCCTTATATTACTTGGTGTCAGTGCCAGATATGGACAGTGGCAGGAATGCTCCCCTGTATGTCTGTCTGGATGTGTCTTTGAAATCTGTGAGAACCTGCTATCCACCTACATCTTCCCACACAGTTAGGGGAGGGACTGAGTAGTTACTCAGGATTCATCAAGTTCAAGAGTCAACAGTTGAGAGCATGTGTTTGTGTATTTTTCTGCAGCATCAAAGCGTGTGTCTAGGTAGGAGGAAAACCATATATATTGTCAGTCTGGAGAACACTTCTCAGAATGTAACACCTTTGCCATTTTCCTTTCATACTTTTATTAGGTGCTATAAATGTAAGCATAACTTTATAATTAAGCAGATTGTGATAATAGACCTCAATTTCCAGGTTGTTGTGCCCTTTTAATTCCCTGCATGATGTCCCAGTCTAAAAGACATTAACAGAGATGTTCTAATGTTGAAAAGTGAGGGAAATCAGCATTAAAACTTAGTAAAGTCCTAGGTAGTAAAAAGCCTTTGTGCTGAAGATTGTTCTCCCACAGAGTAACAGAATTTTCTTTTAGCCTTTACAGTCAGATCTCATGCAGTTGAAATATCATAATCAAAGCTCTTTGCCGCCTTGTGTTGAATCTACTGTACTTGAAGTCTTTTTATTTAGTGAGAAACAGTGTTTCTATCCTAAATAATATGATGAAAGCATTCAAAATGTCAAATGAACCCTTAACAGCTAAAAATATCTCCACTTTTTACTACTACAATAGTAGAGGGAATTGCCTGTAGGTGACTGGAATGATTAAAAAGTAATAGAGAACATTCAGTGGTTTCTCCAAAGGGACTGTGAGAGTTCATCACACTGTCAGGTGTCACTGTTACTTTTATCCCCAATTTCCTAACCAGGATGGTGTACTACTTTGTTCAGGACAGGTTTGCACTGTCAGGAAAACTACAGTTTTGTTCAGACTCCTTTGTCAGTGGCTCTTAGACTCCACTTGTTGTCCACTCTATTCTTTCCTATGTGAAGGTAGTTTTAGCTCAAAAATAGCTGTTTCACGAAGGAAATGAACCCCACCAATCTGTGCACGTCAATCCATGGTTCAAATTCTTAAGAAAATGACACATTTGAAAATTAATCTCCTCCAAGTTAAGTAAATAATTTTGTGCATATCTCTAGTTTTCCTGGCATCATGAGGAATAAAATTAGCAATATCTAAAGAAAAATAATAAGTAATAATAATCTTTTACAGCAACTACAACTATAAATTGTTGAAATGAGATCAGTTTAAAGACTAGCATGTTTCCTTTCAGTAGGACATAACAGTATACTGATATTTAATGCTTTTACTAGGCTTTAAAAGTCATTAAGAATAAGATATTTCATAACATCTCATCAATACACTTATCTTTTGACATAAACAGACTTATAAAGACAAGAAATGCTCCTGCTCATGGTAGCTGTTAAGAAGAACTTTGTGATACTACCTGTTTTCCCATTAAAATGCCACTGGATTCTGAATAAATCACCTCATACATCTGAGATCAACAAACTCAGCAGAAAAACATGTGCTGGTAGGTGGTACATATTTTTTTGCTGGCCAGCCTTTGCGTACGAAGATCCAGGGAAGGCCTTTTTTTCTTTTTTTTTTCAGACCTCCCAGCCTGCACACTGGATTTTTTTTTTTAGGTGAGACACAGGGCGCGCAGATCTGAGCCCACCCTTTAATCCCGAGGTTCAATCTGCCGAGCCAAAGCGATTCTGGACAGTGGCAGTGAGTTCCTCCTCAGGACGTAGGCAGATTGCCCCCTTGCAGGGCTAACGAGCAACTGCCTGCCCGGGGAGCAGCCTGGCCAGGATCGAACCTGGGCCCTGGCAATTGCTATGCCATGTGCTTAACCACTACAAGGTGGTACATATATTTGTGATCAAATGCACTTAGAATATGCAAGGCATGGCATAAAGAGTCAACACCAAGAAGCAAACAAAGAAAAGAACTGTCTGGTTCCTCCCATTCAAAGGACTGTTTTCCCTCTCTATTCCTCATGTGCTCTCCACTGAGACAGAAAGGAATACAGGTCTGGAATGGATTTAATTTTGCGCACGAGTAAGAAGAGAGCCCAGAAATGGGAAAGAAATGAGGGGAAGTAAAGAGACTGAGGAAGAAAATGGGAGCAAGGAAGATTTGTCACATGGGTTTTTCAACTTTGCTTTGGCTCTTAGTCATCTTGCTATAGGGAAAAGTTCAATAAAACCTTGGCTAGAGATGGTTGTGCCAAGGCCCCGGTGAAGTGTGACTTGGTATAACTAGCCGGACACATTGCCATCGAGCTATAGGCTGTCTGCTAGTGGTTACTGACAGCAAGTGACAGAGATTCTCTTTGTGATGTTCAGAGCTGTTGCTTACTCAGGGCTTCACACCATCAGGAGGTTTAGCAATCAACCGTTTCTGCTTTTGGAAACTCCTCTAGTCAGGGAAGGAAGGTGCTGAATCTTTATGGCTAGGCAGACCCTAAAAGACCTAGTCTGGCTCAGAAGATGCAGCACCAGTGTACAGGGTTTGTGTGGAAGAGTTTTGGTAGTGGAGGGTCTACAGGGGCGACTTCTGTGAAAAGACGCCAGATGCTGTGCAAAATGTAAGCAGTTTCAAGACAGACCTACTGCTGGAGAAGGCTGAACCCCTCAGTGACACTGGAATTCCCTCTGGAATGACACATTAAAGAAGAGGAAAATCTGCTGTGAGACAGCAACCGGGAGAGAGGAATGAGATGTCAGATGAACAACCCTGAAGATGCCAATGTCAATTAAGAAGGGAGTGGGAAGAGATGTTGCTGGCTCCAGAACAGTGATTCCCCTGCAGCTCCTGGTGAAGACTGTGGTGAGGCAGGCTGTTCCCCTTCAGCCCATGGAGTTCCATGGTAGAGCAGATATGTATCTGCAGGCTGTGGAGGGCCTCAAAACAGAGCAGATGTTTGTGTTCTGAAGGAGACTGCGACCTTGTGATTGGAGCCAGTTTCTGGCAGGACCTGTGGACCCGTGGGGAGAGAGATCCAGGCTGGAGCAGTTTTGCTGGTCAGACTTGTGACCCCATGGTGGACTCAAGCTGGAGAAATCTGTTCCTGAGGGGCTGCACTCCGTTCTCTTACTGACCTGTGAGCCTTTCATTATATTTTCTCCCATTGCCTGGTGAAGCTGGGAAAGGATAGTGAGGCTTTGTGGGCATATGCTGTCCATTCAAGATGAACCAGTCACTTCCCTCCTGATATGACTGGTGATAGTATCGTGGGAGATATCCTTCATCAGGCCATTGATGGAGTGCCAAAATTCTTAATAGCACAGCTACCCCAGAAAAGCCTTTCAGAGGGCAGTCCATTTTTTTTAGTTAAAAAAGGTAACTATTTTTACTTGATGGTAGGACACCCACACATCCTAAACTCCAGGATCATTCTGTTCAGTATCCTTTCTTGATGCCCATAGTGCTCTTTTTCAACTAAACAACATTACAGTAACTACTTTGTTACCATTATTTCAGAAAAGCTGAACTTAGTCATTGTACCATCAGGCAAAATTGTGTTTATAATTAAGTCAGGACAGGTAGTAGTGCAGGGGGTTCACCTAAAGTCAATTAATCACATAATCACAGAATAGTCACGGTTGGAAAGGAGCTCCGGAGATCATCTAGTCCAACCCCCTTGCCAAGGTAATTAAAGGTATTGGAGATTGGTCTTTAAGAATGCTGTGTTTTAGGCAACACAAAAAGTTTTCAGATTTCATTCAATGCCTATGGTAGTCTATTAAAAGGAAGATTCATGGCACAGAACACCAATCAGTTACTTCAGCTAAAGAATAATGATACAATTTTATGAGTTGGAAAATTCCCCTGACAGCCACAAAGTATACACTTAGTATGTGTTCTTTGATGAATAGTATTAAAACTTGTCAAAATAATGAGGATGATGAACAGAAACTACTGAAAATGGTCACCATATCCTTAAACACAGGGGATCATACTATCGAGTGATGCTAGTTTCTCTAAGTTGTCATTGTCCTGAAATCTCAAAGTGATGAAGTGCAACTATTTTAAGCAAGTTCTTTAATGTTGCAGAAATGGGTGAAATACATCAAACAGGATTAGATTAGAAGTACTTGCAGCTTTGTCTTAACTGCAGCATATAATTACCCCATAATTTAAAGCCCACGTAGCTGTTGGATACTGAAACACAAAGCAAATAGAATTTCCTCTGAATAAATACAATTATATAATTAGATGTGATATGTAAAAAAATGCTTTTAAAAGTTTTTACATCTTGTCTTTTTGATTGTTTACATTTGAAAAAGTTACAAAGACTATGAATATGTCTTTCTGTGTATCATAAATACAAGTTTAACAGGAAAGTTCCTCCCCATTATGGGACAAAATTCATACTTGGAAGCAATTTTTTAGCTAACTAGAATTATTTCATAGTAGTTTATTTTTTTCCCTCTTTATCTTAATTTCTTGGGTACAAGTTGTCACTTTCAGTCATATATTTACTTTGATCAAGATTTTGTCAACCTTCTTCCATAAAGTAGTATGCTATTTTGGGAACACTGTCTCCAAGGTATTTCTTACGGAAAGAATGGTTCAGCAGAGGAAGATTGGCTGAATTTGAACATCTTTGTCACAGTTTGTTTCCCCAATAAAGGTAAATATATAAGAGTTCTCTTCTAATACTTTGGAATGATGAATGTATCAAACATTACATTAGGATTTCACAGGTAGCTTACCAAAAGCGGCATGTTTTTTGGTTTGTTTATTTTTATCATAGCTATGGTTATCCAGTTAAAACTCCTGAAAATACTTCGGCATTTCTATTACCCCAGGATTCACTGAGACTAAAAAGAAATCCCAGTCTAAGTCACGGTAAACATAAAATATTATAACTATGATAATTCTTCTGCAGTTGTGTACCAAGCCAGGACTACTTTTTTATATAATTTAAATTATATAATAATAAAAATTTAATGTAAATAATTGTGTTCCTTATCAATCACCTTGAGATGAATAAAAAAAAATGAGACACAGATGTTATAACCAGTTAGTCCACAGAAAGCCTAAAGCCTCATGTTGTACAAGTTTCTTAAAAGGACTACAGGAGTCCATGCATAGACCCTGTGTGCCTCAACCTGTTCCTTGATAAGGAAACATTTACAAGAAATATTAAGCCATCATCCCTGTAGGTCCTTAGCTCTTTTACTAAAAAAAATTGTAAGGGACTGATCCACAGGGAAAAGAATCTGCCTTCTTTAACTGTGCACCATCTTTAAAAGGACCAGTGCAGTCTAATGATCTTGCTTACATTCTGCTCCACATCATAAGCTACATCCTTGGGTTGAGTGCCTCCACAATAATGAAGAAGTGCTGGAGATCTTGTTTTATATATGCGAATAACATTGCAATACAACATTGCTAAGGCTGATAAACGTTTAGAGAGCTTTGAGATCTAATATAATATGGAAAATATTTTTACCACTTATCCTTGAAAAACACAAAGCTGTGACATTTTCAAAGAGTTATCAAGGCGAAGATGTCTCCTAACCAAGCCAGGGCACACACCTTCAGATTTGGAAGGAACTGATATGTATCTTTATTAAGAATTAACGTTGTCTTTTGATAATATGAAATAATAACTTAAAAAATCAATTCACTTATTAGATCACTATTTAGTTTGATGGAGCCTTATTTTCTGGTTCTGTGTCTTAGCCCAAACTGGATGTGTTTGTATTATGACAATATGGTGATATCTCACAGTCAAGTGTTGCTAGCAGAAGGGAGAAGACTGGAAAGAAACAACTTTGGACCATTTTCTACAACAAAATATTTCCACTATCTGAGAGGTCCAAGTCCCTGCTTACTTTGATAATCTGCTTTTTACCTAGTGGACATACAATCTTTTCACTACAAAAGAGAACATTTCTGCATTTAATTTTTTAATCATTTAATTTTCATCCTAGTACAAAAACATTTTCCCAGCTATGTGGGCAGTTGTTTGGACTGATTAGAGCAAGAGTCCCCCAAACAGATTTGTTTAAAAACTATTAGAATTATAATAATTGTTGTTGTTGTTACTTCCTCATTATTCCATTGTTTCTTGCTATGTTTCAGGCCAACAAATGATCAGTTGCATGTATTGCCTGTCTTGTTAAATCTGCCTGTCTCTCTGTTGCCTGTGCTCTTCTGCTTTCATCTCTTCTTGCTGCAGTGCAGAGCACTGGGTTTAAGGTGCCAGGTAGGATTAAAGGCATCCCAGGGAGAATTCACTTTTGAAGTGGCAGAAAGTAAATGCTTCTTATCAGCTGTAAGTGCTCCCTGTGTCATTGGCTTTCATGGCTGTGGCATGTCATTTATAAAGATCTCTTATTTCTGCATGTTGTAGTGGAAAGTAATCTGTCAGCTTTTTACCAGTGTAACAATTCACTGGCAGAGGCTGCTCTTGCTGGATAATAGTGCCTGATTAGTGGTAAATTAGTATCATATTATATTCCCATAACAGCAGAACACATGCTTAAATATAATTTTAAAGTATATTATACAGTTGTCTTGCTGATAACATTCTGTTTTTACAAATGTGATGTCCCATGGCTGTGTCTTTTTTCCTAACCTACATGTTTCACCAGCTTTAGCAGGGACAGTAATCTCAAAGGTGAATAGATTATGGAATAACAAGTCCCAACTACTAGCCCTGTCTTCTGATTCAGAAATAAGATGTCCTGGACGTATTTGATGAGGAAATTTATAAGGAATACAAAGATATGGTGAATAAGTATTTGATGTACAAAAACCCTTGAATTTATCAACCTTCTTTGACAGACCTATGCTGCCTATGAATATTTATAGGCTAAGCACGAGTGAATTCTGAAAGATTTAAATCTAGATTGCACTGTTAGTTGCCCAGGTTTAATAATATTTTGCTTCCTTCATTATTAGATGATAGAACATTCTGTTGTTATACAGCATATTCCAGCAGATATCCAATTTTGTTAATGGTCATTTACACAATTGAAAATCTTGTTCAGAGACCATGTTCAAGCATTGCATATAAAAAATATGATTTTCCAGGGGAGAAAGCTGCTATTTCCCAATACTACTCCTTTCTGGAAATAAAGAAATGTCATACACACAAATAAACTTAGTCCAGTAACTTCCTCTAGATTTGAATTATTAGACAAAGAACTGTTTCTGCTTCACTTATAAGACTGTAAAACAGAGAATAACCTCTTTAAAATTAGAAAATATCTGATTTTTTCTTCAGTGACCAATGACAAAGTCCATCATTTTTTGATATCAAAAATAAAATAAATTGACAAAATTATAAGAACCAAATGTGCCAGTAAAAAAATCTTGTGGAAAACAGCTGCTGTTAAATTGTTCTAAGAAGGACAATCAAGGTTTTCTAAAATAAATCATAATTGTACAATTAAATTATGTAGGCTTAAGGCTCTAGAAAAAGCCAAAACTATTTCTTCATTATTCTGATTTTCATAGAATCATAGAGCAGGCTGGGTTGAAAGGGACCTTAAAGATCATTGAGTTCCAACCTCCTTGCCATGGGCAGGGGCACTTTTCACTAGATCAGGTTGCTCAAAGCCCCATCCTTGAACACTTCCAGAGATGGAGCATCCCCAGCTTCTCTGGGCAACCTGTTCCAGTGCCTCACCACCTTCACAATAAAGAATTTCTTCTTAATAGCTAAACCTTCTCTTTCACAGTTTGAAACCCTTACGCCTTTTCCTGTCACCCCATGCTCTTGTAAGTCTCTCTCCATCTTTCTCGTAGGCTCTCTCCAAGTACTGGAAGGCTGCAATTAGGTTGCTCCAAAGCTTTTCTCTTCTGCAGGCTGAACAAACCCAATTCAGAAAGGAATTAAATTAATTCATTAATTGATTAATTTATTATTTCTCAAATTAATTTAATATTATTAATCCAGATTTTTTTTAATATTGTTTTCAACTGCCAGTTTAAGCTTCTTTGTACTGCTAAACTTTATATACAAAGAGCTCAGAAGACTTTGGAAATTTTTATAGGGTTCAGGTTTAACACTTCTTTTTTTCCTTTTAAAAGGAAAATTTTTAGAAGGTGATCTGCCATACTGTTGTATTTTAAATTATTCTCTTCTACGTATTTTAAGCAATCTGAAAATGCTATGCCCGTGCTACCCACCTTTTACCCTCATCTATCTAAAACCTCAACCTTCATATAACTTTGAATTTCTTTAATATCTCTCTATATTTTTTTCCATTAGTGGCAGTTCTGGATGACTTAAGTTTTACAGGCTCTTAACTTTTCTAACTTGGCTGACGTAGTTTCTCAACAGTGACAAACTTGCCATGCATCAGAAGATATATATATGTTTGGAAAATTTAGTACCAGCAAACCAATAAAGTCTCTCCAGAGAAAAGCTTGCTGAACATCGCACAGGAGCAACACATCAATCAACTTCTTAATGTAGTCACTTTACTGCTTCCTTCTTTCCCTATAATTATTTATTTATTTATGTAAAGAACAAGGCCAGGGGAAACAATTATTTCTGTAAAGTTTTATCTTTAGATTATTATTGTGCATTCATCTCTTTATATTTTATTTATTGTTTATTTTTCAAAATAGAGTTGTTTATTCCCTGAAGGAAGTGAGAGAATTCTCCAAGAAGATTTTTTTTTTTCATAAAAAATTTTGAAAGAAAATCTAAAAATATTAGGATATACGTTAAAATTTAAAAATAGTAGCAAAGCATTAATTGCAACCACATTTTATGCCTGTGCAAATTAAAGATATTTCTGTAATGATTTTTTCATTTTCTTCCTTTTGTGTTGACTTTGTTTATAAGACTCATTCCAAGAAGAAAAAATACAACTTTTCTTGTGAATAATTAAAAATCTCCAAACAAACAACAATGTATTAAGTGATTCAGTATGATGAAAATTATTTCCAAGACAGTCCTGCCAGCTACCAGATGTTATATGTGTACTTGCAGTAGTAATTAATGGTAAGAACAGACAAAGAAATGTTAAAAGTGGACGCGGAAAATCAAAACTAATATTGAAAGAATTTGGATATGCTTGTAGCATTAACAAGATACATGATGGCTTCACTCATCATGTCACTGTGACCCACTGCCCTGCTATTTGCTCTTTCCATAAGATCCATAAGATCACTAGGAATTGTTTAATTCCTTTACTGTTTATTTTATCACTAGAGACTGTGTTTGCTGGTGTCCTAAAGAAGTGTAGAGCTTCTTGAGGTATTTTCTCTCTCATCTGCATGTAATTACACATACATAGCATTAAGTGTTCATCTTGTGAGACACAGAAACAGTCCAAGGAAAGGGATCAGAACACAGGTCTCCTCTGCTGGTGTCCTCATTTATTGAGTGGGAAGGTATTCTATTTCCCATTGCTCCTTTTTTTCTGGACCAAACAAAAATACTGAAACATTAAAAAAAAAAAATTTCAAAGCTACAGTAAGAGAGAGAAAACTTGTGACTGGTTGAAAAATTGTAGTGCTTTATGGAGAAAAGATGCAAGCTTGAGTCCTCTCATGCTGATGACACTTTATAAAAGTCCTCTTATCTCTGAACTATAGAAAATATGGAAGTGCATAGGCACCTTTTTCTTGTTTTACTGGGATTTTGAATAAAAGAATTTCTGCCCTCTGTGTTGTATACAGAGATTACTTCAGATGTGGGATCGGTGCTAACAGGTTCTGAGAATCCTGATGAGACATATTGATGGCCTTGGTGCTGAACTGCTTAGATGTGTTAAGGTAACAGAAGTATTTATATAACTAAAGTCTATCCTTAAGATTTATACAAGTAGAAAAAATTTTAGGGAATTTAGGAAATTCTATTGATGAAAACTGAGATATGTATGGAATTTAGGCATCCAACAGCTTACTGTTTTTCAAAAAACAATTGAGACTTTAATGCTTTTCATGACAAACCTCATCCAAAAATATTCCAGATAACCTGTTCACCCCATTGCAATTGATTGATACTTTTCTACTGTTTTAGTTGCTTTCTACTTCTCTTGTCAGCTAACACTCAAACCATATCACTTTGTTGTCTATAACATGACAGGTCAGATGTAAGGTCCAAGGAAGTCAATAGCCCTCTTTCAAATCACTTAAAAGGGGTATAGATAAAAATCTGAGCTTACAGTTCATCTGAAAGCTGACACATAAAAAGTAAGTTTATTCTTCCTTTCTATAGAAAAGGAGCTTCACAGGAATAGGTCTCAGATGTCAGTGTCACAGTATGCAAGAAATTCTGAATGCAAGTGGATTTTCTTTGTACATAGAATTATAGTACTCAGCAGAGGCACACTCAGCCACTGGAAAATGGAAATCAGCTTTGGAAAATTAGGTAACAAAATATGCTGCTTTTGCATAATTGGGTTTCTCCTCACTTCCTACAAGCACAACCAGTGTTTACCAACGTGATGCTGAAGGATGCAAATATTTGCTCCACAAACAATAGGTGGGCTTTTAAACACACTAGTTGAAGCTCTTGAAGTTATCTGATTAAGACTTCTGCTCCCATAAAAGTGCAGAGATTAGAAAAAAGGCTTGCTAATGTATTCATAATGAGAAAGGGGAAAGGGGTTGTGTTTGGGACATGATTAGCTGGTAATCAGTAAAGAACAAACTGATTATTAGCTGTTCAATTCCTGTCAGTCTTATGGGATTCCACTCAGTGGCCTAATTAAACAGAGTTTGAAGTCCTCACATCTCCATTCAGTGGCAATTTCATTATAATATTCAGTTCTTTGCATGAGCTTTGCCTTCCCTCTCTTTAATCATATGTTTTGCATTTGTGTAACACCTTCCCTGATTAGTTTCTCAACAGAATTAGCTTCTGATAACTGCATGGCTTATGAAAGCAAATGTCACATATAAGACGATCCAGATATTAGAATTTTTTATCAACACCAGAATTATTAAAAAAAAATCAACTACCATAAATATTTTTAATTAAGATTTTCATTAGATGGAAAATTATTACCTCTTAAAAAACTAATAATTTCTAGATTATGAAGTTGGTTGGTTTTTTTTTAAATTGCTGGTTTAGTCCATGTCCATGACTACTAATGGGTTTGGTTGACTCCAAGAAGACAGCCACAAAGTTGAACTGAGAATCTCACCACTACAGCCTGCCTGAAGGACCAAGTTGTGCAGGAGACAAAACTTAAGATAACTGGCTTATCCCTTTTCCAGCAGAGGTACTATGACGTGTATATACCAAATACTTAAAGAAAGATGGATAAACTAGTTTGGATCTAGATTATATGTAATTTTTCCTCAATGGCAGAATTTTATTGATACCTAAAAGACAACTTGGTATTTTTTTCCTCCAATTATTTGGTTTTTGTGTCTCATCTGTACTTTCTACTTGACGGAATCTGGGAAAAAAAAGAGAAACTTAGAAAAAATGAAGTGATGCAGATGTATATATTATCATCCCACGATGATATACTGGAAACTTGAGGAGACACTCTATGCTCTATTACTTACTTGAATATTATGACCTTGTATTAGGGTGATTTTATGATATTTATCCCATGTTGCCTGCTCTATGCCTAAAAATGAATTTTATGCCTTTAAGTGAGAGAAAAAAAGAGTCAGATGAACGTTTTCAAAGCAGTTTTGTGCTCCAAGGTCACTCTGACTACTTCTCTCTGCGTTCTTCTGTGGTGGGGAGATTGCTGCTGCTGCTGCTGCTGCTGTGGCTGCTGTTGCTGAGAGGGAGGAAACATCTTTCCTTGCCTTCCAGCCAGCTTTCAGCTTTGTTTCTCCAGAGAGACGGAGAATTAAACTTTGTTTCCTTGGGACTTCGGCTTCTTCTTCTTCTTTCTAGAACTGTACAACATCACCAGAACAGAATCAGGGAAGCCTGGATGGGCCTGTGCTGAAACCCCAGCTCTGAGGAGGAGAAGGAGAGAGACCACAACCACAAAAAGATTTTAAAACCTTCCAGGTTTCTCTCCACAGCAAGAGATTTTATTATTTAAATTATTATTCTTTTCTTGTGTGTTTGTTAAATAAATAGTTTTGTTTCTTCTTCACTTTCCTCCAAAAAATATTTATCTTCCCTAACAAAGTAATGGAGGGGTGACTACAACCTGTTTTCTATCAGAGGATATTTTCCTCTGAATTTGTCTTAAACTGGTACAGACTCCCTTTATACAAACTCAAATTTTACTCCTGGTTTTGGTTGTGATGGGCTTTATTTGTTTATTTTGGAGGTGGTTTTTGTTGTTTTTTTTTTTGTTTTATTTTATTTTGGGTTTTGTTTGCTTGTTGTTTGTTTGTTTTTAAATTGGTAAAAATTTAGACTGAGAAAGGAAAAGAAATCAATCCAAAATCTTCCTTCCCTTGGAAGCATAATCAAGGGTTTAGGGGTGTATGTTAGGTTCAAATGGTACATTTGTTTAATCAAGGTTGCTGCAATTGATTTTTTTTTCCTATGCCAGAAGTTCGGATGGGAAGCATAAGCTATCTCAGTGGTTATTGTCTATAAAAGATGTAATTTAAATTTCACACCTTGGAGCAGATGAAGAGAAATTCTTGTGAAGATGTTTGCATATAAATATATAGTATTCTATGAAGTTATGTTGTCCAGTAAAAACGCGTATCAGTTAGTCTAAAAGAGTATACTAAGGGGATGGAACATTGTAGAAATTGTTGTTGCATCTCAGAACTGTGAAAAAACACTGTAAAGGTATTCATGGGGAGGATTGTTTGTTTTTGTGGGATGATTGCTTTCTGTATCCTTTGTTGGCCTATTTTCCTCCATTCCTGTTTCACAATATGTAATTCATTCACATCAGAGAATTTTTAATGAAGGTTTTGAAATGTAGCAGCAGTTAATTAAATCTCAAAGCATTTATATAGTTAACTGTTGTTGTAGCTGTCATGGTTTTAGCAGGGAAATCAAGGCATATGCTAAAGGTTGAATAGTGGAAAAGCAGAGATAAAAGGCCAGGAATCCTGTCTCCCTCAACTCCACTTCACCCACTCTTTTTCTGCTCCATGTCTGGCTTCTAGCAGGATAATAACAACATTTACTTCAGAGAAAGATGCATAGGAGAATTAAAGTATTTTATCAGGTGTGGAAGGAAACTCACATTTGACAGCATACCTTTCCAAAGAGTGAAGGGACTATTTTCACTGATATGGTGATGATTCATATTTTTCCTTTCTCTCTTACAATGATGTACACAAATAATGTAGGAAACTGCCACCAGTTTGACTGCTACAAGGCCTGCATTGTCAGTCCATGCGAGTAATGTCAGAAACTGGTACTAGTTTAGCTGACAGAGCGTTGGAGGAAAACTGAGGTTTATTTCAGTGCAAACAAGCATTTTTTAAATTTTTTACCTAACACATAATACATCTTTAGCTGAATGAATAGATTCTCTATATGGGTATGATGCAGGTTTTTGCAGATTTATTGCTTTCTCTAAGATAGTAGGTAAATAATCCAAATTTTTGCCATATACCTTAAAAAGCAGCTTTGGATGCTAAATTCTTATGTATTAATTCTCTAAACTATTATTTATCATTCAAAAGAGTCAAAAAATGTATAGAAATAAAACCTCATGCTTTTTGAAACATTGAAAATCTGTATTGTTTGCAGTTCTTTTTGTACAGTGCATCATTCAATGGGCAAATTGACTGAATGTCATCTCACCCAAAGAAATGTTGGAGTAGATCCTCAGATGGTGTAAATCAGTGTTGGTCTTGCCCTTTTCTGCAGATCTAGCTGGAAATAGGGATGATTTGGAATGTTAATATTGCTGCTTCTGGGAGGTTTATTGATTTGTTCTACTTTAGTTTTTTAAAAAAAGGAAATGAAAATTATTTGTCAGTAGAAGAAGACAGTAAGAAGAGAAGACGCTTGGCTTTCATTTGAACTCTTATACTGAATAACTTTAGTTACTGGTCATGCACTGAATAAAAAAAGCAATGAGCTATTGGTCTTGTAAGAAGAGTAATATTCAATCATCACAAAGGCCCCTGTGAAACCATTTAAACAACTTTATTGATTTTTCCCTGGTTGGCAGTGTTTAATTCAAACAACTCTCAAGGAGTACAAGCATCACTGCGGGCAAATTATCAAGTGTTCTGGCCTCTATCACTCTTTGGCCACCACTGATACCACTGCAAGTGACAAAAATGAGCATTTCTCCCCCTCTAGTCTGTGCATTGTTCTGTGTTAAGCTAACAAAGACAGTGTAGAGTGAAGTCTGAACCTCTGACCTTAGTTTAGACTATTGAGAAGAAAATAAATACCCTGTGTGCATAATTTTCTCACCAGTTACTGCCAGGTTGACAAATAATTTTTTTAAGGGACTGAGACTGCCTTTATGAAATACATCCATGGCAATTCCTCATTAACACTTGGAAAGGACACATCTGGTCCCCTGCACATGTACAAGCATCATTCAAAATAAGTACTGAGTAAGCAGTAGATCTACTACAGAAACTGTTAGTCTGCCTAACAATTTATAGGAGCGAGTATAGTAAATAGAAAGTCCTGGGAACAAGCAAGGTTGCTCTATGCCTCTGTGAATATATTATGTGTCTATTATATCAAGCTGATTGCAACTTTCTATTTCCCTTCACTCTGTAAAGACCAGTGCAGTGAGAATCTGCTTATTCTTACAGAAAAATGTCCTACTTATTTTCTCCCAGCAGGCAGAAAGTGATGTTCTATAGATAAATCTTATTTGGACATACCTTGCCCATTCTGCTACCCATATAGAAGCATGGACTCTGGGTAGACTCTGTGGGCTGAGTTTCCTGAATCCCTTTTAGGATTAACAGTTGTATTTTCAAAGAGTCTTTCCTTCTTGTATAGAGCCCATAAGATTTTACAATTTAGAGTCAACTGATTCCTATTTAACATTAACTTTTCAAAAGTCTTAAAAAAAAAAAAACCAAAACAACCAACCCCCCAAAAAAACAGCACTGTAAAAAAATATACATATCTGAATAGGGACGATTTGAATTGGAAAGACAAAAATATGACATTAGAATAGAAAATGGACTTCAAAGAAATTAAATAGCTTTGTAAAAAATTTCCAGCAGTACACTCCTTACAACATAGGATATCTAATGAGTGGAAAGTCACAGAAACTTTTTGAGCATTAAATCTTGAGATGATGATGGATGAATAAGGCAATGATTATGATGAAAAAAAGTAAAACATGAATTTTATTTCTTCTTGTCTAAGAAAGACAAAAAGAAAGAGTGGGTGATACGGTTTAAGGAAGAAATGCTGAAATAAAATCATAAAAACTGCTTGTCTAACAGGAAAAAGGAAAAAAAAGGTAGCAACAGATTATAATTGATTAGGATTTATTAAACAAAAGGAAAAAACAAGCCAGCAAAAAATCAAGCCAGCAAATAGAGTGAATAATCATCATATCAGAAGGAACAAGAAAAGCATACATGACGTATTATGAAGCTGTTTAACTAAAACATTAGAGCAAGAGACTTAACAGACGTATCTGAAAGTGAATGAGCATATGAATTCCATTTCAAGCTGTGTCTTTCAAGAAAGGAATTTTTTTAATTTTTTTTTTTAACTTTTTTTTTGATGAAATGGTGTTCCAGCTTATGGTTAGTAAGTGAGGCATACAAAGATATTGATGAAAAAAGGATGAGGCAGTTGGAAAATATGAACAGATATTGATTAAATTTATTCAGTGTATTTTTATTGCATGCTCATCCAGCTTCTAAGATGGTTTTGTAACACACTTGGCAATTCAATGGCCACTGTTATTGAAAAGCTGTGGAAGAAAAATCATGGAGAATGGAACAAAAAGCAAAGCCAGTCTACTTCAAAAATGACCAAAAATTATATTGGTATTACTTGTCATAATAAGAAAAATTGTAGTAATACTTAGAAAAGTCATATCTGCTGAAGACACTGGGGCTGCAAGGTAAAGCAGAAAGTGAAGAATAAACCTTAAATGAGCGATTTTTCTTAATGTTTGCATTTACTTGTATGAATGTAAAAACCTTGACATCTATTGAGGTTCCCATTTATTTGTTTTTTTAATGTTTCTTCTCTGAATGACAGAATTGAACTTGCTTCAAAAAATGTGACTTAACATTTGAAAATAAAATGAAATTCCACAATGTAATAAGAGAAAAGCCTGAAATGCTTTCAAGAATGATATTAAAGATACTTCAAAGAACTTGGAAACCTGAGTTTTCACTTTCAGGTTCTCTTCAAAAGGCTTTCTTAAATTATTTTGAGCACTTAGATAGAATGAAGCCCTACTGGAAGCCGAGACTTGGCCTTCTGAACTATGTAGCTGATGAATGACAGCTAAGGTACATTTTGTACTTATTTTAAGTGAAATGTTAATTCTTAAACCCTATGAAATTCTCTAAATTTTCTGTGATTTTGTGTATAAATATTATAAAAGTTTTGAATTTTTTCAGCACATCTAGAATAGCAACAGAAAGTTAATATAACAGAAATCTGAGAAAGAGTATATATGACATAAAGTTAAACAATAACATCCAGAAGAAAAAAATAAAATGGATATGCATATGAAAATTATTTTTTCTCAAAAGAAAATTTAGGCATAAAATGTTATTGATACCTCTTTGTGGAGGATTTTAATTAGATTTATTAAAAAAAAAATAAATTGTGATTCAGTATTCCACAGAATTAAGTATGCTGGAACATTTCCCCAATGGACACTCCAAGGACTACGGGCTAATGGGCAATTTTGCCTAAGTAATAGGCAATTATGCTTCCTAAATTAAGGATTTCTGCCCAAGAAATACGAAAGTTCAATACCAGAATCTGGAGACACTTTGCTCAGGATAAATGGCAGAAATAAGCTGAAAGCACCTGTTCTGTTTTCTGCTATTGTCACTGCTGCACTACTTTCTATTACTTCATTATGGGAAGTATTTAAGCAGACATCTCAAGAATCATCTGGCCATTTGTAAAGGAAGTGTATTTATATCCTCACATCTCTCAGCTTTGATCTTTGCCTCCAGGCTGTATTACCGTAACGTGCTTTATTTGGAGTTACCCTTGAAAACCACTTACAGATTGCAACTCATGTTGAATGCAGCAGCATGACTGATCAAGGGCCTTTTTCCTGCAGGACTCATGCAAACTCAACTGTCTGCCTATTATTCAAGATGTGTGCTCAAGGTCTCCTATAAGTGTTAGAGTCTTACACGATCTCCTTCATTCTGACCTCAGCTTTAAAACAAGTGAGGGTTGGAATTTCTAACTGCCGAGAACAAGTATCTTTTCAGATAAGTCCAACTTTTTTTTAATCAGAAATGAAAAAACCAGAAGATTTAATTGCCTATATTCTTCAGTGAACCATAAAACACTTGACTGGAGTTACTACACATGAGAAGCCTTTAGTGGAGATAGGGAAAGAATTTCCCCATTCTAAGAAAGCCATGTATTTCCTAAAAAAACTCTAAGTATATTTTTAGCAATATAGGCGCAAGACATTAGGAATTAGGAAAAAGCTGAGGGCTCTAGACGGATGTGAGAAAACTAAGATTACCTTGCATCTCAGAAACTGGGGTTTGACAGGGAAGAGCACAGAAGTCACTGCAGATTCTTTGAACACCTATAGCATTTTAGCCATGTTCTTAATATTTTCGTAGGTAATTTTTTCCTCTCTTCAGGTATTGATGTGCAGGTTTGGAATTTTTTTTCTGTTTTAAATCCCAAGCCTAACTTCAGGTTCCCTCTTTGCTGTACACCTAACCATCTGTACCACCACATAACTAACCATTCATACCCATCTGTACCACCACCCTCACTACACACACAGAAAAACCAAACCAAAAAAGCAAATAAAACAAACCAATCCAGCAGCCTGACAACTCACATATATTACTTTTAATGGCATACACATGTCCAGTATTTTGGTCTGAAATCGCAGACCTGTATGCCCTATAAGCAGTGGCTAAGGATTTTGGGTTTGCCTAGTTTGCCTAGAGAAATAGACTCAGTGGCCACCTCATTGCTGTCCACAGCTTTCTAAGGAGGGCAAGTGGAAAGGTGGGGTGCTGACCTCTTCTCCCTGGTATCCAGTGACCCAAAATATGTTGGGAGAGGTTCAGACTTGACATTAGGAGCCAGTTCTTTACTGAGAGGATAATCACAGGCAGGAATATGTTCCGCAGATGCCCTAAGCCTGTCAGTGTTTAAGAGGCATTTGGACAGTGCCCTTAGCAATATACTTTAACTTTTGCCAGCCCAGAAGCAGCCAAGCAGTTGGACCAGATAATCCCTTCCAAGAGGGATCTATTCCATTCTGTTCTACTATATTTGAAAGTCTAGAATGAAAAAAAAAAAAAAAAGAGGTCATGAGGGTATGTACCAAAATGGGCAGAACAGCATAAGCAACATTTAGAAAGAATAGGAAGTTGGTTTTGGATCCCTAAAAGTTGTAAAGGAAAAGATCAAAAGATCCAAATTTAAGGTCTACTTAAGGCAGATTCAAATGTTACAATAATTCAACAGAGAAAGAGGAACTCCCATGAGTTACATGAAAAATTAGTTTGACATGGAGCAAGGGAGGGGTTTTTTAGAAAGTGTGAAGCGCTTCTCAGTCCATTAAAAAATGAAAGCTTGTTTGAGTTTCCCTTTAAAAGTTAAGCACCCATGCCTCTGTAATGATGATGATTTGATAGCTAGTTAAGAAGCCTGTGCTTGTTAGTGTTCTGACAATTTCTGTGTTCAGATAGCGTCAGACATTTCTAAAATTTATTTGGGAAGATTCATGAGCTGTGTCAGAGGTACTGAGCATGAGCAGGTGACCTCTGTAAAAGATGCCTTGCCCTAAGCATCAAAGACTCATTAGATTTCATGAAAGAGGAGCATCAAAGGCCTTTGTATACAAAAGCTAAAACTTTTGTGAATCCACAAATAAACTCTCTGAGATAAATAGACAGCCATCTCTACAATGTCACTGTGATGTCATTGTCATCAGCATAGAGTCATCATCTGCATCATTGACTCATCATCTATGGTTCATTACAGAAAGAGCCTGAAGTTTGTATTTGTATTTCCTGCTTTTTCGACTCTGCCATAGCAGGGCACTGGGCATTGAGCCCTGAGTTTTCCAGGACCTATTACATGATTATTTTATGGTCACCACCTTCATGCTTCCTATAAAATAAGAATAGCAAACATTGAATGTTCAAAAAGAAAGATTTCTCACTGATTCCCAAAGCAAACTAAGTACATAAATAAAAAAACTTTGCATTTTTAGTTAAGGGTTCTTTCAATCTGGAAGTATTTTTTCTTATTCTTTATACCTGTGTGCCCATATACTATACATATAATTCACAGATTTAATTTTTTAAGCAGATTTATGATTATGAAAATATAAATAAGTAACATCAGGCACACACTACAACATTTCTAGGTAAATTATAGGTAGGCAAAACATAAATACCTCTCCTTTAAAAAGGTAGGAGTGGTAACTCTCCATTCTTTTTTGTTTTGATCTCTTTTCTCTCCATGAAATTTGTGATGGACAGCTGGTGAGAGTAGTTATGCCGATTATAGGTGACTGTTGCATTAAGTTTAAAGATGTTACTTGATTTCATGAATAGAAGTTAAAGCCTGATTTCCTAAACTAATATATTATTGCCTAACATGAAAATATCTCTGCAGTGCCTAAAGTTTTGGGCCCACAGGAGGAGCCTGGTATTATTTTCCTTGCCAAGAGTGAAATCCTACTGTTGGTGCTGTTGCCTGGAAGCAGAACAAAACTTCCCAAACAACATTAGGGTGATAACATAAAAGCAAACCTTTACTTGAAAGCCTTTAAATACACAATATGGTGAAAACCGCATGTGGTACAGTAATTTTACAATTTTTATAAGGTTAGCTGATTGGTACTCCTATCATATATTGTCCAGTTAGAAGGTTAGTTGGGTAGGCAATAAATCTCCGGGTCCTGCCCCACTGGAAGAGGTCCAGGGGCTTCTTTGCCCCACTTATTTTATGTCTTCCCAGATTCCAGTTGGAAAACAGAACGTTCTAATAGTCAGTTCTCTTCTTGGAATAAGACTGAACAATATTTTAGGAATGTGTCTAGAAGGTTGTCTTATTGCTCCTAAATGTAGGGAAAAAGGGTAGGAAAAGTACTAGAAGCTACAGCCATGCATTAGCAATTGACAAAGCTTACAAATATATGAAAAATATAAAAAGCTGAAAATCTTAGGCATCCGTGCCAGGCCTTGGATTCTTGGACTAACTGCTCAAACCACCCAAGACTTTTCACATCCAAATCGAAGCACCGTGAATGATAAAAATACATCTTAAAACTGTATTTGCTTTCATCAAGAGAAATAGATACTGAGAAGGAGTGAAACTACAGAAAGCTGGGGAGGGTTGAAGCAATTATATGGTGTGCATACTTTAAAGTTATTGCTATAACTGATTTGCTTCCCTGAGTTTGTACTACAAAGTTGTTTGTGCATGTGTTTTCCTACCAGTTAGGACCATGAGATCAGTTGCCTTGACTAATCATTGGCAGGCTGTTAGTGAAAAAAGCACCTCAGGACAGCACTACTTGCAGTTCATCCTGAGAGTCTTCAAGTTTATAGTGAGTAAACTCAATCTAGATGACATAATGTGTCTCTGCCAATCTTACATGCACTGTTTATTGTCTGAGAGGCTTTTAGCTCCACAGCTTCTCTCACCTCAGCTAATTAACCCTGTCTGGTAGCAAGGCTTAGCTGCTACCCTCTGATGCTACGCCCTTCTCGAACATGCCTGATCCATGTTAGCTTTGGACTTTGTGTGCCTTCACAAGCGAGTATCCTGCTGCCACATCCTTTAAGTGCAGTTGATATTGAACTGTACAGACAGCAGTCCTGTCTCCTTGTCCTGAAGTACCACCTTTTGCTACTCCTAAGTGCTTCATCCAGAGCTCCACTTGACCCTTCTCAGGATTAATACATTCAGTGTCACAGCTGGGGAAAACTGGTTTTAGTTTTATGCTCTATAGCAGCATCTACTACTCCCCTTTTTGCTTTGGGGAGAACAACACTGGGGTTCAGATGCTGGGGACATTGCACTTCACAACCTCTACATTTCACAATCCAGAAGAAGCAGGGGTCTCCTCAGTGGAGAATGACATCACCAGGGTCATACACTAACAACCCAAAAGAATAATAGTCCTCTAATTAAGTCTTACTGCTTCAGCTTCCACAGTAACAGGCCTTTCCCATATCATCCTGCTATTATTCATTGCCCCATTATAGCCTCTCACAACTCATTCCTCAACTGAGTTTTTTAGAAGGTGTGAGGTGCCATGATGTACCCAGAAGGGAGTTAGAAAATTCACTGCTTCCTACAAAGTTCATATTGTTTTATCTTCTTTCATTCATTTTACTGTTTCTCACATTGCAATTCATCCCAGTTAGAAACCTGTTAGCTCTGTGGGTGTTGTACATGAGCAATGATCATGCAAGCAGGCCATATGGGCCCCATCTGCTTCCAAGGAAGTAATGACTGTTTGACCATTGACATCAAAGGTAACAAGGCCATGTCCTTCATAAACAGAAGCCACAAAAATTCCTAAATAGGCAGCAGGTTCACAAGAAGACAGAGAGGTGAAGCAAGGCTCTCCAGGGTTACCTACAGCATCAGTGATAGTGTGCCAGTTCAGTGTTTTACTGGTATACTCTCCAGCTCACTACCTACTACCTACCTATTTCTTCTCTAAAACACTATTAACTACACCCTTTTTTTTTCTAATAGGTCAAGCTCCATTTTTGTTGCTGTGTTTTTTTGGGTTGGTGTTTTTTTGTTTTTTTTTTTTTGTTTTTTTTTTTTTGGTGTCTATTTATCTCCTAGAATGCTACCTAAAAGCATCATTAATTTATGGTTCCCGACTGACTTTCATAACTTGCTTGCAGTGAAAGTGTTATACTGCAATCCTAGCCAAATGAATGAACAATGCTCTGGAAGTTATTTTTTCCCCTGTTAATTTGTTTCTTAAAAAGAAAAAAATAGATTTATTATTGTATTTTACATTATCTCAAAAGAAGATCCCCTGTAGTAGTTTTATACTTATAAATTCATTCATACAGTGTCTAATATTGAAAAAGTATTACAGAAATATGGAGCAATGATAAAGAATGGTAAAACTTAAGAGATTATTAGAAAGAGAAATGCAAATAGCATTTGGACTTGTTCTGCTAATGGACTAAGTCATAAAATAACCCAGACCTTTTCTATAGTTTAGATGCATATCATTAGTTTTGCTAGGCAAGTGTGGTCTTCCAGGTTAAGATCTATCAGCTAAAGCATTGCTAAAATCCCTCCAAAACCCTAACCTTTAGGCTGGTGAGATATCATGCTCATCTAACACTGTGTCTAAGCACTGACCCTGGGAGCAGGATCTAGTGCTAATGAAAAATATTTATCTGACCGGTGAAAGCTGCTTTCCCCAGCACTCTTTTTCCTAACTGGCTGCCATTCTTTATGGAATATCCTAGCGGTGTTCTGCTTCTTTGTAATGGGCTTCTTTCATATTTTAGAAAACCTGGGTTTAAGTGCTGTGTTCCCCACTATGTAGACAGATAAATTTTTACTTTTCACTGGGCATGGTTCACACCTACAATTTATCATATTGAAGAATGTCTCATTGTATCAGCAATCCTAAACTATTAATAGGTGTTAACTATCTTTCTGTCATTCATTGTACTGATTTAAAAGTATATATACTTTAAAGAGAGAGAAAAAAAGATAGGTATGAGCTGAATTTTTTAAAGCAAATTAACTTTTTCCTGAATATGTATTTTCAGTAACCCAGAACTAATTCTGGATTAGTAACTAAATTAGTACTACATTTCAGCTGAATTAAGGCATTTTTTAAATGATAAATAAATCATTTGGAAATATCTAGTTGGATTGAGAAGCCTATTTACATTAGGTTTTAGATATCCATTATACCTGTCACAGGGAAGTCATGACAAGATACACCTCATCTCTCTCACAACATCTGAGGAACTTCAACAAGACTGTGGAGCTAAAGGAAGTGCAGATGTCAGCAATTTTTTCCAAAATGTCCCAATTTGTGTAACATATTTATCTATTCACTAGTCCATGCGACTGAGTGCTTCTTTTCCAGCAAAAAGATAGTCAAGACAATGCTGCATTAAGATTTTGTCAAGGTATGCAAGTTCTGTGGTACTTATATCTGCTTATTCCAGTTCTTTCTACAGATATGGAGAGTTACAATGGAAAAATATAGTCTGAATGCCTGTGAAATCAGATGGAATAATGAGAGATGCTTAAGGTATATCTGCAGGTCCCTATTGTTACATAAGAGAATAGGACCAAAATAACTTCTCAAAACAATTTAAAATATTATGTACATGGCATTACTTTTCCATATGGTCAGTTTATTTAGCTGTTCATTACATAATCAGAAATAAATAACTGCACAGTGATGCTCAGACATCATGTACACGTGAAGATAGTTTATTGTCCTCAAGACTCACTTTGTATGACAATATTGCCCGCATTTTACAATATTTGAAGATTTCTAGTTCTTCTCCTTTTCAAAGGAAAAGATCTGAACGAGACCTTAATATTCGTTCTTGTTTATGTCAATCTTGCAGGCAAACAAACTCCTCTCTTCTTGAATTCTTTTAATTCTCAAGGGCATTTAAAATTGTGTTTGTCCCCCCAAAGAAAGTCCTTGATAACCAGTTTTTTTCATTCCTGGATTTGCCTTTAGTTCTAGTGGACTACTTCTTTCCAGGGTTTCTCATGATCAAACCTCTGCATTTGAGGGGGTTTTTGAATCTTCTTCAACCTGCGTCTAGAGCCGAATTTCTGAGTCAAAGCTCAGGAGAAGGAATGAAGATCAATTCCCATGTCTGGAGACTTATAATCTCCTTCCTTTCCATCCCCCTGGGGTGATACTAGTTTGCTTTGTGCATTTTCTTGCTTATTTGTCTTTTTGCAATGTTGTTATGCCTTGATTCAGAGATGTCTTGTGCCCATTTTTGGTAGCTGACTATTACATCAGTGCCTCATATGTAAAGTGGGTTTAAAAAGTTATAAACCATAGGAAACCTGAGAGGACACACATTATGAGAACTCCTCTTCATGTGAATCAGTTGAACCAGCATCTGGCAGTAGATTTCTCTTTTCTAAACACTCAGAGCTATGATGCATGTTGGGTTGGGCAGGATAATGAGGGATTAAGGAGACAGTAACATCCTGACAAGTTCTTACAAATTCAAGCTGTAGTTGAAACAATCTCATATTCAATCTTCTTAGTAGAAATATGGAAGTATCAGGAAAGATATTCTAGCTTTTGAGTTGCTGCCAAAACATATAGCAGCATGTAAGAGGGGCTTTTTTTATATCTTTTAGCTATTTTATCACGGCAGTGGATCTGCCAAGCAGCAACACCAATCTTATTAGCTACTCAGCATCAAACCAATGCAGTCATATTACAGACAGTAGGTTTTTTGGCCATGTTTTATTCCTAGTGCTGGAGAATTTTGCTTTAAACTGGAGTTGGGAAGTAAATCTAAAATGTCACGTGAGCAGCTCCTACTTATTAGAGGAAACTTCTTGTGAAAACAAAAGCCTTTTTCAGAGACTTATGTTATTGATGTCAAATCTGAGAAGGTATAGGCTGCCTGACCTTGACCCAAGGTGTGGATAAAGTAGTGTTTCTAATTTCCTATTACAAGAGAAAAAGTGCATTTTAGGACACTATCAATTCACATTTCATAAATTGTCAGTCTTATCAGTGAGTTATTTTATGCTTTTAACATGTGGTCATTTTCTGTGTCTTGTCTGAAAAGACACATATACTGTAGGTTCTCATTAAAAGAGTTTTTCTTTTGCTTTTTCTTCACCAGAAAAAGGTCATAGTGGGGATTAGTCATCTGTACCAGCAAACGACTAAAAATTTTGCCCAGTATTTTTCTTTCTCTATATTGTGTATTTCAGGTTGGTTTTCTTGTTTGTTTTCTTGGGATTTTTATTAAGTCTACCCATATTTATTCAGAACCCCTGTGGAACATTTGTTTTCAAGGACTAATGACAGAAATAGAGTGAAGAATCGAAAGGTGCAAGGTAATTTATTAAAACAATAAAGAAAGAGAGATGAAAGATAAAGGCTTTGAGAATATAGTATTTAATATTATTTCTGGACACCAACAAAATAAAAAATTCCATAGAAATCAGAAGTGTTTTACCAAACCCTGGGAAAAAATCAACTAAAAGCTTTTGTTAGCAATGTGCAGTAACAAAGTCTGCATTAAAGGTCTTTGCTGCTAATTGGAATGAATTCATGCCTTCCCCATTGTAAGTCAAAACTGCACAAGCTTCCTCTCTCTGATAATGTTGCAAAGGTAGCCTCACTTCCATCTATTAATGTCATCTCTAGTGTGCCTGCGAAATTTGCCAGAGCTGATTAGAGCAGATATTAAATGATAATTGGACATTTAGTGCTCATCAAACAGAAAGTGACAGATGGGCCGCTAATTAAATTATAGTTCTGACATTATTCACAATGGTTTATGAATCTTCAGTAGTGACCTTCATGCATCTCTTCTCTCTTTTGGGGGTAAGAGAGTGATAAGAAAAAAAAAAGACACTATTAAAATTTTAACAAATATGTGCAAAGTGAAAACCTGCTTTCTTTCCTCATTGATCACTCCTTAGAATTAGATAATTAATTATAAAACAGTGCAACAAATAATCAGATTAATGTAAATCAGGTTGAGTGGCTGAAGTTGGGAGGAGAAATTAATCTTACTCTGAAAAACCAATGCATGTTTTAACCAGGCTTTCATTGCAGAAGAAGAAAACCTGCCTAAATATGGTCTGGCCCTAGAAAAGGAAATGCAAGGCCTGCTCTTTTACTTGTCAACTCAAGATTGCATTACCTACTGTCTCTGGCAGCTAAATCAAAAGGATTTACTTAACGAAAAAGAGTAAAACCTGAAGTACAGAGACACAGTTGCTGAGCCAGAACTACATTCTCACTTTCAATTAAAAAAGAAAACACACTGTTAATTACTCTGTAACTTGCTTTCAGCAGTCTTGCTTCATTTTAGAAACTAGTTTTTAAAATTAATTACTGCAATATTTCTGGTTACCCACAAACTCAATTTTTGTGAAATCTATCTTCCAATAATTGGTTGACTAATATTTGTAGAAAGAATATTTAAATAAATAAATAAGTGCTGGCTTTATCATTTCCATATAGTTCTACTTGTTTATAACATTTTAAAGGCATTACTGTATAAAAGAGTTAGAACATATTATATACAATTGTCATACTGCATGCGCATATATTGCTACATACACATATGCATATATTGTAAGAATCCAGAGGCCTGATGCTATAAGAAAAATGAGTACTCTTCTTTAGGAAATTAGTCCTACTATTTTCAAGAGGGACTGGTGGCCAGGGCAAAATTTCCATCTATATGTTGCTAGAAATTGATGTTAATGTGAGGATATGTAAGTAAACTTTAAAGCTTTAGAAGGAGTTAAATGCCTTTCTTTCTTTGCTGTTTTGTTTAATAGCTGTAGGTATAGGATTTATTCATTGAAATATTATGTAAGTGTATCTTTGTAATTTTAATTTTTCCCCAGGTATTTCCTCATGGGTAGAAGGTATAATATATATCCAAACTGTAGCTCACAAACTAAAAATAAAATTAAAACAAACAAACAAAAAAACCACCAAAAAAAGCACCCAATTCCCTCCCATCTCCAAAAGAAATCCTCAGAAAGAACAAATCTTTGGAGTATTTGGAAATAAATACAACCTTTAACAGGCGATTTTAATATACTTCATCTCTATACTATGCAAAACCAACTGTGATTTTGAATATTTGAGCCTCATTTTCAGTCATATGTTTAATCTTTCAGTAAGGCAAAAGAATATTTTAAACCTTTGGATTTCTGAAATGTCTCACTCACACACGACCAGAACCTCCAAAAGAAAGTATGTAAAACATAAAATACTCAAGTCCATATAAATTGTACAATAACAAAATTCAGAAAATACATGGCTATAGAAAATATAAATGATGTAATTGGAATTCAAGAGTGTTTGGCATCAAATATAGCTAAAAACATAGCATATCCTGAGCGTATTTTAAAACACTGTGTCCAGACTATAAAGACCTAAATGCATAAGAAAAGTGTGATGTTATTGTTCTGAAATGGCTGCTCTCCTCTGAGCTTTCAGGAGCCTCCTGCTGTGAAAGTCATTTGGACTTAATGGAAAACTCCTTGATTCAATTATACTCAACGGACCTTTTCCTTTTCTCAGTTAAACAGGTATAAATGTGGGGTAACTTCACTGTCTTCAGTAGTTACTCTGGATTTATTCTGCTGCCCAGGTCCACCTAATCTTCTGCTTCTGTTCAGTAATGGGTATTTGCAGGGGTAAGTAGCTCTGCTGGGTAGTCTTCTCTATATTTATTTTCATTGTTTTTCATGCTACCAACATGAGAAAGCCCATTAATCGCTGCTCATGACGTCTATGTTATACTTCCTATATTATGTTCTAGGAAAGCCCTTAAATTCATCATAATTTCTGTTCAAATTCTTTCTCAGTGCCTAATTCCTGAAAAGAAAAAATGCTTTTCCTTTCCAATGCATTTTATGTCTGAGAATCTTAGCCTATTTTAGACATAATAGCAAGAGGCCTATGAAATGAGCCATTTTCTTTTATTAACTTACACTATCAAAACAGCATCAGCCAAATTCCTATGCTCCTGTATATTTCACAGCCAGTCTCAAGGCCCTGAGCAAACTTCACCCCTTCCTGGAGCTTATGTGGCTGAGTTTAGGTGTTTAGCTGGCTGAGCCCGAGGTCACGACTGTGAAGAAAGTAAAAAGTGAGCTGTGGTGAAAAAAGATAAAAGTGAGCTTTCCTTTCTTCTTTCCATTGGGAGCTGCTTTTAAGAAGAGGCTTTACTGCCAGGCCCAGCCTGTGCATCTTCACGGATGGGCAGCAGCAAAGTGTGTGCTCAGTCTCACATGCTACTCCATCCATCTTGCCCTTGACCCATACCTGCAGACTGGGCTTCCTGGTCTTCCCTGTCACTTTGGACTTCCCACGAGATCATTGTCCTGTATCTGACTCTGATCACAGCTTCTGGATGCAATCCTGTTGCTAATTTGTCACTCAGCATCCTTGCTGATCATCAGAGATACACTTTCCCCCACATTCCGAAAAAGGCAGGGAGGAGAAAGTGGACAATGACCTTAAGAAGAAGTGGTCAATATTAGATGCCTCCTGGAGTGGTTAGGATCAAAAAGATAGAAGGTTAAGAAGCCAGAACAGGAGAATGAAATCTTCAGTGCAGGATCCAAGCAAAAGGAGAGAACTCAACCAGTTGAACTCCTTAACTCAACCATCTAACTCAGCCAAATAAACTCAAACAGGACAAATGCTCTCCAGGCCCTAACATCCTAGTTCATAGGAAAGCACCATCTCAGGTCTTTGAAAGAAAGAGTAGTGGCAACTTCTGCATAAAGTGAAATATGAAACTCTTTTATGGGCAAATATTTCATATTGGTCATCCCTGAGCAGCTACAGGCTGTCAGTCTGAACATACTTTTGCACATACTGAACATATTAGGAATATAAGGAATAAAAACAAACAAACAAACAAAACCTCAGTTATTTAGATAAGAAAGTTTGAGCTCAAAATCTTTTTATCCGGACCGAATGCAAAGTAAATTATGGGGAATCTTTGACCTTGCCACTTCTTTCCTCTGACTGTTGGTAGTAAATAGATGAGAAGTTACTTATTTCCTTATTTGCACTTCTCACTGAAGACAAGGGAAGGCAAGGTAACAGTATATTCCAGGAGGAGAGCAACACCTATGAGTTCCAGACAAAGCTTAGAACTATCAGAGTCATCCCACCATGTGAACAAGTTTCATACATATGTATCACACACATAGTCTGTTATCAGTTTGATATGCCTTTCCCTGAAAGGTTTTTACTTTTCGTAAATATTTCGTAAATATTACATTTCTCAGTATAGATTTTTGGATACCTTGGGTACCATGGTTAATGCTCACAGAGAAAACAGCACCTGAGGAGTAGAAGAGAAATCAGACTGATGGAATTATCCTCAGATAGCAAAAATGAAAGCAAAGCTAGTGTCTGTGCAGAGAGAGGGAAAAGCAAGTGATTCTATACTTGTATCAAGAGATGGTTTTGGGTTCCCATGATGGCGGCCAGAGGGAATGAAAGTGTCAATGTTTGCTTTTGAGAAGGTGAGAACTTGTTGTCTTCATGGTTTGTTTTTCTGACAGGATATGGCCATCTGAAAGTTGGAATAGCAGGGTTTTGCCAGCTAAGATCAGGATGCAGAGGGTTTGTTCTATACATAAAACACCAGGAGGATCCTGATGAGTCTTTAGGACTCATAAGCTGATAAAAGTAACAACTTACACAGCTGAATGATTTTATGGTATATCCATGCTTTATCACTGCTCTCCTGCACCCCTTACACTCTCTCTGAGGGCAGTCATAGTTTATTTGTCAAAACTGAAACAGATATGGTGAGTTTGTGGGCTGCTTTGGCTGACAAGCTGGTTGAGAAAACCATAAACAGTGCAAATATTAGCTGATGGGGAAGGAAGAGAATGCAGGGCTGCCTGAGGCCTGTGGATGGCAGAGCCTCAGGAAGTGCTGGCACAAAATGAATCCAAACTGCCAGGCAGGCCCTGACCTGATGGCAGCTGGTCCAAGTGACCTCTTTCCCTGGGCCTGCGATGCACGATGGTCTAAATTGGATTTAGAGGATCAAGCTTTGGTTCATGTGCACGTTTTATGGAGTAAGAATTGCTGTACTATTCCCAACACCTACCCAGTTGAGTTAATTAACATGAGTTAATACAGTGAGTATATGTTGCTGAGCTGTGCGTTTTCTCTTCCAGTGGTCTTCCAACCCTCTTTTTCATCATATATTCACTACAGGTTGTATCACTATACCATGAGATACAAAGAGCCTAAGTGCAAGGAAGTCCTTTTTTTTCCACAGGAAGATTTATCAAGAATTAAAACAGGTTTCCCAGGGCAGTTGGGTGGCAGAGTCCATCTTGAACCATCCCTGGAAGTGTTCAAGAAATTACTGGATGTGGCATTTAGTGCTATGATTTAGTACGGTGGTGTTCAGTCAAAGGGTGGACACAATGATCTTGGAGGCCATTTCTAATGTTAATGATTCTCTGATTTAATGAAAAGGAAGAAGAAGGAGCATGAAAATCTTCACAGCCTTGTTTAAGTGCACAAATTTATCCCTCTTCTAACTTGGAAAAAGTTTGAAAGCTTCAAAGTTCCTCAATCATCTTCTGTTATTACTGAACTCAAAATATCTTACTATTTCTAGGTGCAAATCTCCTTGACAGCTGTTCTTATGACAGAGGCATTTCTGATTTTTCAATCTTAAATAATTTCTGATGTCTAGATCAGACCTCTTGTTAAATCATGTGCATAGTTTTTCAGGATTGCCTTCAATCACAAGAATGCTGATGATTATGCACAATAATGACTCAAAATTAAGGAAGATGCATTTTTAATCTTTGTTTATATATTCTCCACACTTCTTAATTAATTTTTTTCTAGTAATGACTGATAATATTTTCAATTGGTTCAGTAATTAGGATTCATTAGGATTCTTGGAAAATTAAGAAGACATCAGGACTGAAGTACTACTGCAAGTTTGAATGAACAATGGCAATTTGTTATTTTCCACAGGATCATTGACATAAAATATTTAAACAATTGATCTAATAAGGTAAGTTTCAAAAAAAAAATCCTTTAAATGCTTTTACTTTTATTTAATGGGAATTATAATTGAAGGAGAAAATAGAAGAATAAATGCCATTTTTAGATATTTAGGCTTAAAAATGTCATGAAATTGATTAGCTACTTTGCTCTGGGGGATACACTGACAAACTGACTCATGTTAGACCATAATGAGCATTTTTCTCCTTGACTTCTCAGTTACCTTGCATGGTAAAAGAAAGTAAATCACTGCAGAGGAGCCCCCTCATCATTCCCTTCACTTTCCTCCTCCCTCAACCACCTTCTCCAGTGATTCAGTTGATTAGTCCACCACTTTATAGCATCATTCCTACTAAAAGAACTAAATTTTTCAGTAGTGTGTTCACTTCTATTTTATTAGGTATGTTTTCCTGGCTGGGCTGTATTGAAAACACCCAATTAAAAAAACAAGTTTGATTTCAGTAAGCTTTGGATTTGTCAATTTTAAAGAACTTGTAAAAGAAAAGATATTTTTCTCTTTTCACTTCCCTAAAAACTAGGAACAGGGCCTAGAGAGCATTTCTGCTGAATGACAGCACAGCGCTCTGGGGTACCACCACTCCTCCAGCTTTGTGTCATCAGCAAACCTGCTGAGGGGACACTCTGTCCCTTCATCCAGGTCACTGATGGATAAGTTGAACAAGACTGGGTGCAGTACTGACCCCTGAGGACACTGCTGGCTGCAGACCTACAGCTACACCCTGTGCCAGGGATTGCAACCCTCTGAGCTCTGCCATTGAGCCAGTTCTCAATCCATGCCGCTGTCCACTCATCCAACTCGCTCTTCCTGAGCTTACCTATAAGGATGTTATGGGAGAGACTGTCAAAAGCTTTACTGAAGCCAAGGAGGACAACATCCACTGCTCTTCCCTCATCTACCTTGCCAGTTATGCTGTCATAGAAGGCTATCAGACTTCTCAAGCTTGATTTCCCCCTGATGAATCCATACTGACTACTCCTGATAATCTTTCCCCACATGCTTAGAAATGACAACCAGGATGAGCTGTTCCACCCCCTTTTCAGGGTAGGAAGTGACTGTCCAGTAGTTTCCTGGGTCCTCCATGCTGCCTTCTGAAAACTGGAATGATACTGGATTTCTTCCAGTCCTCAGACATTTCTCCATCTATTTATGATCTTTCAATCATGATGGAGATTGCCTTGGCAACAGCATTTGTCATCTACCTCAGCACTCACGGGGCCTATGGATTTTTGGATGTTAAGTTTGCTTAAATGATCTCTAACCTGATCCTCTTCTGCAAAGGAAAAATCTTCATTTCTCCAAATACTCTCTTGCTCCCATGCCATGTAATTGCTGAAGGTTGGCTTTAGCAGTAAAGACAGAAGCAGAGAAGGCATTTGGTAACTGGGTTTTCCCTGTATCTTCCATCACAAGGGCACTGACCTCATTTGGCAGGGTGCCCACATTTTTCCTGGTCTTCCTTTTGCTACTGATTAAAGTGCTGGTATGTCTTGGAGTGACTTTATGATGCTGTATCCCCTATCTATGCTCTATGCCCTGACATGAATCCTGTGCCTTCCTGTGTTTTTAAACTGGGTCCAGGGGAGGGGGAAGAGAAGCCAGGAGAATTGTTCAGTATTTTGTGCTCAAGGACACACACAGTCCCCTGTTCTCAATGCGGAGGAGCCAAGGAAGCACTTCCCTGCTTTTAGCCAGCTTTTGGCTCTTTCTCAGGAGAAAGATGGAGAGTTAAAATTTTTTGCTTTGTAGCTAGCCTGCTAGCTGAGGCAAGAACTTTTCTTGAGACTTTAGTTTTTTTCTTCTTCTCCTGGAACTGTCTGCTCTGGTCTGGAACACCATCAAGCCACACCCCAGCTCTGGAGAGAGAGAGCAAAGCCACACCTACAGAAAGGACACTGGTTTTCTCCACAATGAGAGGTTTTATTATTTAATATTATTAATTCTTTTTAGTGCCTGTGTGCACCCTGCTTGTTAAATAAATAGAGTTTTTTTCACTTTCCTCTGAGAAAAATTCTTTCCGAACCTCGTGGGGGAGGGGCTTCTGAAACCTGCCTTCTATGAGAGGACATTAATCTCAGATGTTTTCTTCCAAAATTGTCTCAAACTGGGACATGGTACTTGAAGGAGTCCTTTATGCTGTCCTTGAAATATCACATTTAGTTCCAAGTGGACCTTAGACATAGTGGTTGCATCCATGCATACTCTGAAAACATATTCCCCCAATGTGGCCTGTCCTTTGTTTCCACATTTCTCTAGACCCAGTAAAGGAGTGTGAATTGCTTAGTTCAGTAGCTGAGTTACCTAATGAATTTTTACAACTGAATCACCAGACTAGAGGACTGTCTCTTTTGTCAACAACAGTGCAGATGTACTAATGTTTTGGCAAAGGTGAAAATCTTGCTTAGGTGCACATACCTCTTTCATGCTAGTGGCTTGGTAGTAGTTCTTCCACCTGACCATTCCAGGTAGCATTCCTGCCACCAGCTGACCCCTTTTTAACCTGTCTTATGTATAAATGAGGGAATTGACACAGCTTAAAAGTTGCAGCTCCTTAAGCTGATATTGCCATAAAGAAAGGTAAGCATAGAGCTTACCTTTGAATTGGAAAAAAAAGGTTTCAGCTAACTCAAGAAAAATTGCAGAACATAAATTAAAATATAGTAAACAAGAAAGGTTTAAATTAATAAGAATAAAAAAATCACTTTCATTGTGGCAGACACACCACAGAAAAATTGCAGATAAGGATTTTGCTAGTGATGTGTGCTGATAGTTCATGCTGTTCTAATGGATAGCTCATTTCTATGCCTCCATGCTAAGGAAATTAGTGGTTTGCTTTCAATAAATAAAAGTATAAATAAAATATTGTAATGGATGCTTTCTTCCCCCTGTTTAATGGGAAAGAAATAATTTTATGAAGCTATTACATGCAATGCTGAATTGGGGCTTATTTCATCACTGTTGATTAATCATGAAACCTATCTCATTAGCTTTATACATATATGGCTTGTATCACTGCATGTGAACTCTTTCTGTACACAATCTGAAGCTGTAGCCTGAGATTTTTTCAACGTGGTCTACATGACTGAAACTGTTTTGTTGACATCTGATTTTTGTCCTCTATCTTGCATCTGCTGCCTTCTAATTGAAAAGTGGGTCTCTAGTTAGTAAAAAATGAAAGCATTGTTTACATTTTTCCATCTATTTTTGAGAATTCTTAGGCAAAACATTGTTCCTTCCAGATTCAGGTAGAATGAGTCAAGTTATTTTACTTCTCTATCCAGCTTAACTATGGCATTCTTAAAATCTAGGGTGTTGGAGAACTGTAGTCTGTCTGCTGAATGTCATGTAGCTTCTGCAGCAGGTTAACATCAAAGACACTAGAACTTTTCATCTGTTGACCAGAAATATGGACATTTATTTCTCAGAAGTCAGCAAGCTTTTTCATGGAGACCATCACTATAGTACCACACTTCCTCTCACAGATTAATAGATTAAGCTTCACAGTGACCTGGGTTTGAACTTAAAGAGAAACCTTTTCTCCAATTTTAGCTGCTAAAAGTGCTCAGACTCAGACTTTTGAGCTACTTCTGTTTTTTTAAATTATGATACTCATCTCCATACTCAAGGAAACTGAATTCTGCCCATATTTCTGCTTGGTAGTGTACAAATGAAGAATGAAGAATGTGAATAAGACATCAGATTGTGTAGGGTAGGCAGAGAGTGTGTAGAATAAACTGGAGCACTAGAAAACATGGTTAACAAAAACAGATGAACTTGGGTTAGGACTTGTAAGGACTTGGACCAGTGAAAATTTGAATAATTGTATAATTTCCCTGAAATATGTAGATTTTGGAATCTGAAGTAGCAGTGCAAATGCATTCATTCCTGCTTACCTCAAGTAAGGAGAAGATTGGGATTTGTAAAAAAAGAGTGAAGTGAATAAGAAATTGTCTACATGAAAGATGACAATAAGTTGTGTTCAAGGCTGAATTTAGAAGCTAGAAATGATTACCAGTGTCTTTCGACAGATACATGTGATCCTTATATAATGCTTTCATTTGTGACCTTATCATAAAGTCAATTGAACTAGGGAACTATGCTTATTCATGACACAAACCTGGAAGACATCATCTATATAGAAAAACAGCATGGTATCTCAAAAAGAATAAGCAGAGAAAACTGAAGCAGAAAAATAGGATTTTATAGGGGCTGGTAACTTGGCACTTTAGTATTCTCTGAAAATTAATTAGTTAGAAATTAAGAAGAATGACTTTGTATATTAGTCACTAAAAGAGTAATGATAAACACTCAATATGCTTTAAGTGGGAAATAGGAAACTGCCTACAAAACAGATTTGGGTCTACAGGGTCTTCTGTCGTCAATAGTCAGAATATTACATGTTACCCAGTGGTGTATGATACTGAAGGCATAAGGCTCATTATTAAAGAAAGAAATTAAAACTGAAACCATTGAACAGCCTGGTGAGACACATGGATTCTAGAAAGAAGAAACAGCAAAACAGATGTAAAAAAAGCCTATTTGAATAAAGCACATAGGAGTAAACTCTGAAATTTTGTAGTGGGGGGGAAAAATGTGATGGATGTTGATCATCAAGAGATTAAACTAAATTCTAAGCTGAAGAACTACAAAGAAATGTGAAATGGGAGATATTTTATGAAGACTGTCTAGATTTTCTTTTATGTAGACTGAATGGTAATGACAGTGAGAGAAATTATTAGATTCTTGGAGAAGTTTCCATTATTTCCAATAGAAATGACCGGGACTAAAATCCTTAACCTATCTGAAGAATGTATTTAATCCAATGAATTTCCAAAAGTTACATATACTGCCACAGAGGCACAGAATTTTTTTCTAGTACAGGATACAAAGAATATGGATGACAATATGATGATGTAGAATAGGAACTTACTGAGTTACTGCTCAGAGTTTTAGCCTCACATCAACATTCAATCTTTTCTTTCCCCCAAGTTAGGTTATATTCAGCCTGTGTCATTTTAAAGTCCCAACCTCCTTATAGCATTCTATGAGTTCTAATTGCTTTTGTAGGAAGATCATGAGAGAAAAACTCCTATTTTGATTCTTGAATTCACCATGTTCATTACAGGAGATCATTATTAAAGATTTTTCTTAGGAAAGAATACGTGTTATAAATTGCAGTTTCATAGTAATATATGAATCTGTTTCCAGGGATAACCCTTGGCATATACACATGGATTAACAGAAACAGTTATCTTGGACGTAATGACTTACTGTCATTGTAATAAATGACAAAAATAATCCCATAAAATTATTAGAGTTTTTTACCCCATATCTAGGCAAATTTACAATGTTTTTTATTTTAAATTATACTCTCCAAAATCTAAAGAGTTTGGATTAGGCTACTCTCTCCAGTAGCAAATGAAGAAATGCTTTAAAATGAAAGAGAGGTAGATGGGAAATTAAAGTAAATAAAGCTTTTTTAATGTAAACTATTAAAAGAACAAATTAGGCTAAAATGTCACTGTCATTAAACTATATTTAGAAAATGTCAGAGTTTTACAGAACTTCAAAGCCTTCATGAAAGTCTTGTCTCATCAGTTAGGACAGGTACAGGAAAATATTATTTCCTTTTACACCCATTCCATCTCCCAACTTTATAATAATGTCTTTATGCTGTTCACTTCTGTGAAAGGAGCCATTATATAGCTTTCTTCTTTTCTGCAACACAACTTCAATATACACAACTGCCGTACAGGCTCATCCTTTTAGGTCAAACCTAAGTAACATCTACAATACAGTGGGGATGTAAAAGAAACCTTTACTCAGCTATGATGTATTTTGGGCTATTGTTCATCATGAGAGGACTTGTCCACTATTCTTGCTGTTCTGTTAAAAGTAGTTTATTTTTCATTCCAAATACTTTGAGTTGTGATGAAGAGAGAAATATAAATCTTCCAGATGTACACAAACTAAAATTTTTCAAAGCACATTAAGTTTAGAAAAAAATCTCATCTTCGTAATGCTTCAGAGTATTCAAGATAAAGAAAGTATTACAAGATAAACAATGTCTTGTTATATGTCTCTGTTAGGTCTTCAATCAAATCCAAAATAATCACCAGAAATCAGTGAAAAGACACACAGTTTCCTTTAAGAATATATAATTCCCAGCTGTGGAAAGTGTAAATTGACTTCAAGTTCTGTCATCCCATAAAAAAGCCAAAGGTAGTTCTCTTACCAGTCTTAAACGTCTTTAAAATCTTGTGATCCTCATACGTGTGATTCAATGATATGCAAGGAGTAAAACATCATTTTACCATAACTCCCCACTATTCTGCTTTTCAAAGGATCAGTCATCAAGATCCAAAGCAGAGGTGGAAGATATTACTTAAATCATAGAATACCAGGTTGGAAGGGACCCCAAGGATCATCTGGGTCAAACTTTCTCAGCATAAAGCACTATTTGGGCAAGAGGGACCAGCATTTGGACAAGGTGTCTCTCCAAACTCTCTGATGTCAGGGAATCTACCAGATCCTTGTGGAGATTATTTCAGTGGCTGATTGTTCTCATTGTGAAAAATTTTCCTCTTGTGTCCAATCAGAATATCCTCAGGGGCACAGTTTACCCACTCCCCCTCATCTTTGCAATGAGAGTCCATGTAGAAAGGGAATCTCCCTCTTCTTTGTAGTCACCTTTTAAATGCTGGAACATGGTGATAAGGTCTTACCCAGGCATGCTTTTCCCAAGGTTACCCAGCTCTGTCAGCCATTTTAATGAATCAGGCTTCCTGGTCCTTTGGTCATCTTTGTGGACTTCTCTGGATCCTCTCCAGCCTGTTGACATCTGTTAAGTGTAGCAGGAACAAAAAGTGAACACTGCATTCCAGTTGCAGCCTGATAAGTACTGAGTATGGTAGAATAATGATTTCTTTATTACTGCTGGTGATGCCCTTGCTGAAGCCACCCAGCATCTCGATGGCTTTCTTTGCTGCAGGAGGGCACTGCACGCTCACACTGACCTTGCTGTCCAGCAGGTTCCTCAGGCCCCTTCCCACTGAGCTCCTCCCCAGCCGGGTAGACTTCAGCCTGTGTTGCACTCCCAGATTATGCTGTCCCAGGTACAAGACCTTACACTTAGTGCAGTTGGTACTGAGTTGGCTTCAGCCAGTACAGTCCATCACACAGGCATGCATATTTTCTTGGTAAATTGCAAGCAGTGAACTCTTTTCATTTTCCAGTAGTGGCAAAAATTTGGGGAATGTTACTGGGAAATGCTTATGCAAACGTTCTTTTTTAGGTCTTTTGAGGCTATAACACCAGATTGTGTTAGAAAAAGGAAATCTGAGTTTACATTGCCTTGTTTTTAGCTGTGATATTGTGGCAATAGTTATAATTTCTCTAGTCTTCCTATGATTGTAGAATGTAAATATTTTCTCAGCAGTCTATAAAATGAATATATTTTATAGACTAAATGTTTTCTGTCTTCTTGGTATAGTGGTATTTTGTTATCATCAGTCCCATTGTATGTGAAACAGGTGTGACTAGGGATTCATCTTACAGTGTCTGAAACTAAGTTGTCATGATGTTATACATCTATATGAAGGTATTCTTTTGAGATGTGTGCCTCTTTCAGTGATTATTGTAGGAGCCTTGATGATGAGCTTTAAACGAGACTCTAATTTTTACGATAGGTAAAGTTAAATAAGACTCATCATGAATCCAAAATATGAGGTCATAATGCAAATATCTAGCATACTCTTTTCCATTTGAAAATGGAAACTCTTTCCACTCTTTTCCATACTACTGTGTTCTGGCCAACTTCTAGGCTCCAACCAGATAAATTACATGCCTTTGTAATTTTCTCCTGTAGTCCTATTTACAGACTTAAAATTACCCTGATGTTCTCATACACTGATGTTTACATAATCAGGCATTCACTTGTGAAAAGGGTTGTTGAACAAGGGTAATTTTCTCCATGTAGAGTCAGTAACTTCTAAATATTGCACAGTGAACTTTCCTGCCATTACTTGTTTGCATCTTGCTGAAAATACCTTCCTAACACTTGAATGGCATGAGGTTTTGCTAAAAAATATTTGATGAAAGCAAGTGATGATTATGGGTTTGAAGGTATGGTAGTAAGAAGATCAAAAATGAATTGCAATTCAGAGGGATTCTGCAAGATTATAAAAGGTCGTACTTTAAATTTAGCAAGGCACCATTTCTTTATTTGATTGCATGCAAATTGTTTACAGTATTAAATGTTTTCTATTTTTTTAGAATTCATTTGATAGCTTTTTGTAAGAGTGGATAACATAAAAGCAGGTTATGAGGTTTTATAGATAAAATAAATCTCTGAAATAATTTAAAATTCATTTGCCTTTGAGACTTGTGGTTAATGAAAATTCTGTCATTAAGCTTCTTAATTTAAACAACTGTACTTGATTCAATTGAACCTACTGTTTAAAAATAATTGTCACGCTGCAGTATTAACTTGAAACTGGACTAGACTCTTCCCTCTGTAAAGTGAACATAAATTCCTTGAGCATTGATTAAAATATGCAAAATGGTACCTACATATGGGTTTTGTCTATCCTTCCCTTTAAATCTGATTATTATTTTTTTACTACTATTTTTCAAGCAGCTCCTTTATTTGTTTTTTTTCTCTGCCTCCACACACCAGGTTTTTGCTAAAGCAGCACACATTTTTTCTTCTTTCTCTTCATTTGAAAATGCATATGCTCTTTGTCCAAATCCCATCTATATTTGTAGAAGGATTTCACAGGAGAGAAGGCATTTTGAAAGTTTTGTCCTTAACATGTGTAAAAGCTGTGTCTCTGCCGTTAAGAAATGTTGATCGCTAATGACTCCTGGAAACCAGATTCCTATAAGCAGTTCAGAGGATGTGTTTAAAATGCAGTTCAGTTTGAAAACAGTTGGACAACTTTCACAATACTTAATCCTCTAAAGTCCCTTTTCATTTATACCAGATAAAATTAGCTATTACTGCTTTACAGTTATTGCCATTTTGGTTTGGGGTTATGCACTGTGGGGGTTTGCCACTGTCTGAGGGTAAGAAATCCACACAAATATGCAGGTTGTGTGAATTGCTTTGATAGGATTGCCACAAATTATTTAGAAAACATAAGCTACTGTGTTCACTCGTGTCTGAATTGCTTTTTGAGTATTATTACTATAAAATATAAACCCTTCTGTGCCTGATCTGAAAAGCAGAGAGGCTCTATTTCAGTTTGGGAAATAAGAGAAAATTAGAAGGTTAAAACAGTAAGAACTGAGTGAATTACCAGTTTTAAAAGTGCCTACTTTGGGATTCAGTGCCATTTGCAAGGCCTTCTTTTTTTCCTGTCTTATGTTTCTAGCCCCATAGATAGCTTCCTGTTTTTTCTAAAGCAATAAAAAAATTGAGTCTCTATTTTCCCAAGGGATATTTCTTAAAACTTATATGAATAAATTTCATGTAAGATGCAGCTTTCTTGAAAGACATTGCAATTTGACATTTGTGTTTGAATTTTAAGCGAGCTTAGGAAGAGCCATTACCACCTTAGGCAGATATTGCAATCTATTTCTGTGATAATGAAGTAACTTGTGTTTTCTGTATCGAATGCAATCTTGCTGAGAGGTGTCTTATTTGTATTCCCTTCTATTGCATCTTCCCAAGTTCATGGAATAAATAACATTTAGAAATCTTAATTTCTTTTATCATTCATGGAAACCGCACAATAGAAAATGATAGGGTTTTATTTCCTCTCAGAACGTAGAATTTGTTACTGAACCAGCAACAGCCCACAGGACTTCAATCAGTGTTCTTGATCTACTAGAAATCCTGGGTAAGATGAAATGTGCAAGTGCTAGGTCAAGGGAACAGAAAAGCTTGTGCGCTTTGAATTTACAAGGAAAGACAAAATGCTTTAGTGCTCTTTAAAAATGGTGTTTCTTATAACTCCTTAAAGGCTTTTGGCAGCACAAATCATAGTCATGTCATCACTGACTTCAGTCTTTTTATTTCCAGTTGTCCTTTAGAGTTTGAATTGTCTTTGTAGAAGGAAAAAATTCACTCTCATAACCCTTGCTTGAGCTAAGAGAGATCATGACAATAAAGACTTTTCAGATTTTTTCATGGTAGCAAGATTAAATATGATAACTAGCAGAGGGAGGTGGGGTGTGTTAGATTTATGGACTGGATTGGCAGAACATGGAATGGCCATGAGAAAAAAAAAAATTAGGGGATTGGGAAAAAAAAGAATCACCACTGCCATTTCTGAAAGAAAAAAGCAAAAAAAAGCCCCCTAAAAATGAAATACGAAAGACACAATTTCCATTTTGATTCATACACATAGTAACATAACTCTAGTAAAACCCATACATTTGGAACATAATAGCCCCAACATAGAGATAATCAGGTACAGATTCAAAGAGGGTAAACAATATGAAATGACAGAGAAGTTGTATTAAACAAAAGCTTTCATACAAAAAAAGTGCACTCGTTTAACTGTTCTGTCACATATGAAGTTGAGATCGTGGAACTTATTTCAAAAGGCAACATATTCCTCTTGCACTTACATAACCACTCACAGGTCCAACTGATTAAGGTTCAGATCATCAGACACAGTAATTGTGCCTAATTCAGAGCTATGGTCAGCCATCCAAAAACAGTGGCACATGATGAAACTGTTCTCGGCATCAAATGATGTTTTAGGTAATTAGAACATTGATGGATCTAAAACAAAGATTAGAGAATTAAATTTTAAATCTATCCACTCCAGATAAAAATAATTTCATTAAAATTAGAATTTAAGTAATTACTCTGAGTTAATCATTCAGGCATTAAGTGTAGTACATGGAAGACAAAGTGTCCTCAGGAGAGGTTCTTCATGTATCTCAGTTACATATTTGTACATCCCTAATTTAAGACTAGACATTTCTTTCAGTACAATCTGTCAACTTTGACGCTTGTTAAATTTTGAAGGTTTGGGAAATAAACAGGCACAGTAACACATTTGCAGGAATATTTTTAATTTGGCTATTTGGCTATGCACTGTCAACAAATGCAAACACACAGAGTGCTCTTTGCCATTCACCTCCTCTCCAGAGAATAAGACTTACTGTTTGTGCATGAAAAGATACAGCATTCAAGTTGGAATAATGTTTCAAGGAGAAAACTTTTAAGGGCCAAAATAGTTTCATGACTTACTGACCTCCTTTCATGATGTCAAAACCAAAAGGTTACATGCTTTTTTTCCCAAGTCATTTCAAGGTTGTCATTTCAAGATAGTTGCTTTTCCTGATAATACAAAGAGAGGGTAGCAAAAAGCCTTAAAACAATCAATACTTTGCAATGAGTTGCATGCTTCGTAATTCCTTGGTAAATAGGGTGATGTTTTCTTCTCTGAAACCTGTATTCGGTCAGTGATCTTCTGTCCCTAACACCATGTTGATTTAGACAGCCGGATCTTATATCTTTTTGATAAAGCATTGAGTGCTACAGATTCCTTTATATCATCCATGGTACATTTCAAATGTCACTGTACATTTTTTCCCATATTTTGCCAAAATATGTCACTTGTACATATAAAATATAAAGGTTTGACTGGATTCTTCCTGCCCCTCTTATCAAAAAACATAACTGTAGGGTTCAGGGAGAAAAGTAAGTGGCTGAAGAGTGGCTGAAGAATAGTCTTCAATCACTCTGGCTATCTAACTAAAGCTATGGAATTTCAAACACTCAGATTTAAACCAGAGCAGGTGAGACTCCGCTTCACACCAAGATTTCTTATGGCTCCATTCTGAAATCAAGGGGAGTCCTAACTAAATACAAAATTGTGCTGAGAAATGTAAATGGTAAATGTTGTTTAAAGTTTATTTTGGTAAATCTAATCTTCTGTCTCCAGAGTTAAACTCTTACAAAATAATGATTTTGGGTTTGGGTTTTTAGTTTTCTTTCCACTTTTCCTTCAATCACTACCTTTGTACAAACTTAAATTAATAGTCTAAAATGTCTCTGAAGTAGGTATAGCAAGTAGATACATATTTATATTCCAAAAGAGGAAAACTAGGCTGAGTATATTTTTGTTTTCCAAAATAAGACAGGCATTTTTTACAGTGATGGAGTTTAATTGTTGAATAAAGAATCAAATGAATTAGTGGGTTGTGCCTCTCCTGACATTTCAAATACACCTTTTTTGGAGGATGTACTCCCACCAAGGATGTGTTAATGGACTCAGTATGGTTGAAATTAAATAAATATTATTACAGTATTGGAAGATAGACCACATTATTTAATGGTGGGAGCCTTTTTACCCTAAACTCCTGGGATGGGGGCGGAAATCACAATTCTTTCTATCCAGGAGTTTTAGTGAGGTTGTTTAAAAATGATCTGAGTTCTCTGTCTGGGGTTTGAGTCATTAACCATAAACCAGCTTGTTTACAAGGCATATGCCTATGTTGCCACGTCCAGAACATTAAACCCCATCTTTCACCATTCAATTACTTAATCCGATTATTACTTAATCCAAGGGGTTTGGAGACAATATATACATTTAGGCACAACATTACACACAAATAAGGCTACCAACCTTCTAGGCAGGTCTGCCTCTGGGTGAAAAAGTCTGGAGTACAAGCAAAAGAAGTGAGATGTCTCACTCTTTACAGCAGTAGTGAAATGGATCAAAGTTACAAACCAAATTCTTCTTAGACTATCCTCAATAACAGGTGGAGTTTTCAGATCTAATGACGTAGTCTTTCGGGCCAAGTTAGACCTTTCTTCCAGTGGAGATATTTTCAGAGGAAGCATGTAGTGCATTTTGGACAACAAAATTGAAAATTGAGATCCTAGCTCCTATTGTCTCCCAGCACAGTAGGAATAAGTCCCATTGACTGAATGACACTGAGTTGTAACCCACAACTTTGCATTTATTTTCTGAACGGACCACATCTGGAGCTGAATGAACAAAGGGGCCAGAAAAAAAAAAAGAAAGAACATTATTTATATTTCAGTACGGTCTGTCAGTATGAGAATTCAAAAGCTGTTTTGAATTAAGAAGGAGAAAGGTATTACCTACGTAGTACATTTTCTCTCTATCTATATCTATCTATATGAGCAGGCATGTTCTGTATATTGTAAAACATTGCTAGAGGCAGATAGGAAAATGGAAGGAAATGTGATGCACTTGGATATGGTTGTGCTTTAGTAAACCTAAACCACACTTCCAAAACTATCACAAAAAAAAAAAAAGACTGCACTATAGAAAAACCTTTAGTATCCGTTGTCTACTGAACTGATAATAGCCCTGAAGAAGGAAATCAATCTATGCATTTTATTTTTTTTTAAGTTGTGGTTTCTCTTGTTGCTTATTTATTTGTTTGTTTTCCTGATTTTATCTCTAAATATAAACAAGGAAAGTAAAAAACCTAAATATCTTCTTTAAAAAGTCTACTTTTGTAAAACTTGGAGTTACAAAGGAACTATCTTGTTACGTCATACAGATTCACATTCACTTTTAAAAAAGTAATAACAACCTTTGGTCCTGTATTTTCACCAAAATAGCATTCATGTATTTTAGTTACCAAAGTAGTTAATGTTTTTGGGAAGAAATTTGTTTTAGATTTACAAGAAAAAGAGTAAATAAAGTTTAAAATTATCTCTCAGTTACAGTGATTTTTCTAGACAGATGTTATCTACAAATTTTTTATAACAAAGAGGAAGAAAAAGATGAGATTCACAAAAGCATCAGACATAATAAGCTTTTCTTCAAAAGAGGTGAAATTATGTTACTTCAACCATTGAACATTTAGCCATAGTCTTCTGTGGGATCGAGATTTTACTCAGTATTTCAAATTCAACCAAGAAAAACCTTCTTCTGAATTTTCTCATATCTGAAAACTGTCAGAAGAGTATTTTTTCTAGAAACAATTTTGTTCTTCTAGAAACAACATTTTTTTGAGATGAGTTAGTGTGACTACAATTTCTTCCCAATGAGTATTAATGTGAGCAAATAATTACATAATTCGTTTTTATTTTACTCATTAAGCCTTATATTAAAATAGGATTGAGGAAATATTGTCATTTCATGTCAGTTATACACAGGTTATTTGCAACAGCCATGACAATAATGTAAATCTTGGTCTCCACAATGTGAATTTTATAAATCTTGAATTACTAATTGAAGACCAAAATCTCTTGAAGAAGAGATTTGAGGATTAATTTTTAAATCAGTTTTTAATCTCCTTATTCAGTTTTCATTACTGTGCAGAGGAAATTTATAATGAAAAATACAGTACTTAACCTTTAATAATTTTCCTTTTTTCAATATACTTAATCCCAAAGAGCCAAAAGACACCACACATCTGAAATATATTCTAGAGGAAAGAATATAGAGCTCATATCATATTATTTATATTTTATTTTACAGTAGATCTCTTAAACAAATCTTAAAAATATTTGTTGTAACTTCACTTGCTTAATGTAACATACATACGCAGATTTTTTTAAAATATGAGATCTAAGTTGTCAGCATGACACTGGACAGAAACTAGTTTCCTAGGGAGTATTTTGTCACTTATGTGTGTCAAACACCAAAAAATACATATGAAAAAGAAGTCTTACAGCTAATAAAAAAGTTGAGTTTTTAAAGACATCACCTGCATAGATTCGTTGATATGAATCAGATTATACCCAGCTGAATTGGCCAAGGACTTTATCACAGGTAAATGAGCAGGGGTGAAGGGAAATTAATCTTTAGTTGATTTTTCACTTGACTCATGGAAGGCAACAGGAGGTTTCTTCTCTTTAAAAGGACCAAGTTTTTGTACTAAGAATGGATTGACATAAAGGGAAAGATTTTATGAAATTACTTTTATCATTGTGCAGATTTAGATTAACTGTGGTTACAACTGCTGGCTGCACAGAAGACTATTTTATGTAAAATAGACCAAAATTATTGTGAAGCCCATGATATTAACTTGCTTGCTTTTTCTTCTTTTTGTGCTTCATTAATGTCTGAGTTTGGCTTTAAAGCTAGATTTTGACTTCAGGGTAGGTGTGAATCCTGTTCATGATACACAGAAAATTGGGCATTAGCCAAATTTATTTTTGGCTAAATAAGATTTTTGCTCTTTTTGATGGATTTTTATTGCCTTGTTTTACAAGAAGGAAGTGAAAGAAAGAAATATACAATTTTCTTCTTTCTTGTAACCCTAATCTTTCATTGAGACAAAGACACCTTTGAACTAGGATATTCCAACCAAGTAAGGTGAACAAAATCAATAATCTTGCAAATAAAATACTGTTAACAGTTCCAGTAGTATTGTTACTAATTTATAAAACTCTCATGCAAACAACAACTCTAAGTATATATTTTCCTTGTGCATGTAGTTTTTATTTTCCTTTTTAGATTAAGGGAAGCCTCTTGACAGGTCATTTTCAGTAGGATGCAACACCTGCTGCCACTAGCCAGTGTCTAAAAGAGAAGGTGAAAACTTAGCATTGGAAACACACAGCAAAAGCTGTGTGAACCCAGAGCATTTACATATGACTTTCTCTGTGATGCTTAGCTTATTTGCATGGGCAGATAACTACGTTTATTAGATGATGAGACTGATACAATCAGTACCTGCTGCTCTTTTTAACTCAGCCCTGTAGTGGGACTCAGGAAAATTTAATGAAGCCTGGAGGAAGGCATAGGGTCAATACATGCAAATCTGGCAGAGATGTGCAAGGTTTCTGGCACTGATTGAACCACAGTGCTGGCCAAGGACCCATTTTCAATCTCCTGCCTAGAGAGAGACTGAAGTTTCAAAAGCTTGCTTTACTATCTCTCAGACACCTAGATGCTCCTGCTTGGCTGCAAAAACAGTTTTCATGTCCCATGTCTCCCTAAGAACCAAAAGAGATACCACTCTGTGCACCTTCATATGTTTATTCTCTTGAGACTTAATGTAGAGATCAATGATAAGGGAACTGACTGCACATCACATCCTGTCCAAGGCCACCAAGAAGCCTGGTTGGGCATCTATAGCAGAGCGGTGTTGACATTTTTGCTGTTTCTGATTTTGGTTTTCTGTTTTGTAGCATATACAAGTAGGAATTCCAAGGAGTTGTATGTATTTTGAAAATGTTAAATTCTGAAAGTCAGAAAGCTATCTGCAAAATTAACCTTAAACTTGTATGGACCAGTTGAGTGTGGAAGGGACTACAAAGTATTTAAAGTCTCATTGATTTTCCAAGTTGTTTCCCCCCTCTCTCTCAATAGTTCTGATGGAACTGCTTCTGATTAGGAAGCTGGCCCTTTCAAGGGCTGTTGCCTTGTTCACAGATCTTTTTCAGAAAAGCAAGAAATTCCTTTTCTTAACCTTAGACTGTTCCTGCTTTTATGATGTACAGTGTTAAGTTGAAAGTAACAAGGATGTACGAGCGAGGTTGAGGTTTTTTTGGAGGGGAGGCATTTTTTCAGAAACTGCCAAAAGCTAAAATTCATTGAAGTCACAAAAAGTCTTTTCCATATATTTCTTTCCTTACATATTTCCTTTATCTTTGAACTGAAAGGAACAGCAATATTCATCTAATTCCAAAGTTTAGCAGTTCATTGATACCCAGTAAAATCATTCAAATTACATACAGGAGATGTGTAATTTTCTTGCTTGGTAAAATTGGCTCTAGATCTGTTTTTCACTGTGTCTATGCACATAATTGCTTTTAACTACTTCATTGCTAAGACCCACTTCAAGCACTGCATTTTAAAAGAACTTAATAACTTTTTTTAATCCAAAATACTACAAAAAATTTAAGTACTGCAATGGCACCACTTTCTGTTTGATTTAATGCTCCGAACAAAGAGCTCTCACTCCTCTGTAATGGCTTAATCAAATGTTCTGCATTGTGGACATGAAGAGATACATCACTCCACCTTGCACAAGACATCCTTTCTTGTAGAAAATAGTTTAATGTTTTAAGACTGGGCAAGAGACAAAATCTCAGAACAATCGTTTACTTGAGTGGTTGGGTAGTTAGGGATGAGGCTCCTCAATTTCAGTATTTGTCACAGTGAATATTCATTTAACCTTGCAAAACGAAAAGAGGCAGTTTGACAGCTTATGAGCAGGATGGCAGTGCCATAACTGTATTTTAGGAAGCCAGAGCTAGCATTTCTAGGCAAAGGGAACATACAATTTTTTCTAGGTTTGCATAGGGTTCTTTTAACCCATTCCACAGTCCAGACAGATAGGTCTCTTTTCTTTCTTCCAATTCTAGTTATAAATGCACAAAATTCCATACTAAAATCTGATATGCCATTAGCTCCAGTCGATCCTCTTGGAATACAGTGGAAGAGACCCTAATAATCAGGAGCCCTTTTATAACTTCCAGCCCTAATTTATCTGTCCTGGTTTATGCAGTTATGCCCATGCACATATGTTAACCTCTAATTAAAAAGAGAATTTTCCTCCTTAATGCATTCATGTTCTTTTCTTGCCATTACATTTTCTAGTGTGGCTGCTCTCTATCTCAGAGTCTGCTTACCTCAGTTTGCAGGTTCTTTGTTCCATCAATTACTTTGATGGACCATTTCCGTGATTGTAGCAGCTTAAATGAAAAATTTTTTGAAGAAAAGTGATTGGACCTGCATTTTTGTCAAAATTGTCTTGCACGATGATGTTAACACATCACAGTCTCTTTGGGAAATGGTTGTTACTTCCTATTTATGTATCTTCCCTGCTGCATCCCATGCGTGCATGTGCCATTCCTAAACACTTTTGCTTCATTCTTCAGACTAGTTAGGAAAAAGTCTGCTTTATATTACATAGCACTGTTTCTTGCTTTCAGCTTCCACTAGACCAGGTTTCTCAGAACCCCAACCAACCCAGTCTTGAACACTTCCAGAGACAAGACAACCACAATTTCTCTGGGCAACCCATTTCAGTGCCTTTTCATCAGGTAAATAATAACTAGTCTAAACTGATCATCTTCCAGGTTGAAGCCATCTCCCCTTGTCCTGGCACTATGTGTCCTTGTAAAAAGTTCCTCTCCCACTTTCTTGTAAGCTCCCTTCAGGTACTGGAACGCTGCAATTCAGTCACCCTTGAAGCCTTCTGTTTTCCAGGTTGAACAATCCCAATTCTCTCAGCCATTCCACATAGTAGAGGGGCTCCATCCCTCTAATCGTCTTGGTAGCCTCCTCTGGAATTGCTCCAACAGGTCCATGTCCTTCCTGTGCTGGGACTCCTGAGCTGGATACAGCACTGCAGGTGGGGCCTCACCAGAGCAGATCTACAGGGGTAGAATCCTCTCCCTCACCATGCTGGCCATGCTGCTTTGGATGCAGCCCAGGACATAACTGGCTTTCTGGGCTGCCAGTGCACGTTGCTCACGTCCAGCCTTTCATCCCCCAGCACTCCCAATCCTCTCTCAGCACGGCTGTTCTTCATCTGTTCACCCTCAGCCCTGATATTGGGGGTTGCCCTGACACAGGTGCAGTATCTTTGGTCTTGTTAAACCGCGTGAGATTTCTAAGTAAAAGGCAAACAGCTCTAAGTGGGAAGAATGGCAGAAGCAATGTGTCACACAGATAGTGGTATATTTGCAAATATATTTTTAATATAACTTCCACAGTGCCCCGCAAAGATTTCTCTAAATTGTAGAAATCTTCCACCTAATGAATGGAGAACTTACTATCCAAGGAGAAAGTGTCTTTCTCCAGTGGAACAAGGGGGTAAAATTTATCTTAAGCTAAGTTTGCTTTACAGAATTATTCATCTGGCCTTTTTTAGGTATATTTTCTAAACTCATATTAATACTATCCAAGATGCCTTTACCTGTCTTAAAGGGAGTCAAGAATGATTGCATGTCTGGTGTGAATAGAATCCCTTTTCCTGTGTCTGATTCTCCAAGACCTGTCTGCTTTCCTTTGACTCAGCTAGCTTGTATTTTTGTCAAGCAAGATATATTATTAGTCTAAAAGGAAAAGGAAGAAGTTAAAAACTGAGCCTATTAAAGTATACTTGCCACTTTGTCTATCTCCAGACCCTATTTGTCTGTCTCCCAGTGTTTGTGTGTGAGATCTCTGCTTTAAAGAAAAATCTGCAGGAAGACTGCTTTAAAGAAAAATCTTCTTTTCAGTTGAACCTAAGGAACACCCAGTCAATTAAAGCAATCTATTCTTAATCTTGTTTTATTCTTTCAGGGGAAGGTAGGAGGACACACACACAAAAGGTTTCTTGCTAACATAAGCATAGGTGCCATTTTATAGGCCTTAAAAACTGAAAGGTTTCATCTCAAAGCCATGTAAATTTTTCATTGTCAACATATAAATGGTTTGGAGCAGAATTTGGCAGCTTTGTTCTGACCGTATTGTACTCATGGAGCTGTTTATCTGCATTCATAGCTGACTATGTATATTTCACAGCAATCAGCAAAGGTATTTGTATGTGGAATGACTCTTCACCTCCCGTTCAGGATCTTTACAGACATCTTATTCACACTTTGGTAGTTTCTAATATTCGTATGATGAAAAAAGGTAGAAAATGTATTAAAATAACAGTTGGATATTATCAGTTGGAACTCATTCTCTATGATGTTTCTGCTAATCTGAGGTTCTCAGTTAGAAAGAAACCCACCCTTATTTTAAAAATTGGCATGCTAAAATTCTTGTGGACATTGATTTCATATGGATTATTTCTCAAAAGAAGAGTAGTTGCTGAATGGTATTTTGAGTAGTTGCAATAAGAGATATAATGTTAATGAGCCCTTAGCTCTACAGCTAGAACTATATTATCTGTTTTATAAAAAACATGGGAATGTATATACTTTTCAAAATATATCATACCTCCTATTGTCAGTGTTGTGAATCCTAGACCAATGCTAATATTACATCATTATTTTTCAGGAACATGTTAAAAAAAACTCTTGTAAGTCCTGGGAAAGCAATCTCCACAGGAAGATACTGGACTTACTGTATTTAAGTATGGGGAAATGGGGAGCAATATCTTTCTTTCATGAATGGCATGAAGCTGTTCTTTTACAGAGCATTCTAAGCCTCTATTGTTGCTATACTCTCAGGCTTCTCGCTGCAGGTCTTCATACTGCAGGAGGGATTTTCATTTTTGGTTCTGATTCATTCCTAAGATCACCCTAATCCAGCTGTAAATGGGTCATTCAGACTATATAGTGAGAAGTAGCTCAATTTTAATGTAGTTGAATCGTTTCTGCAGTGTTGACTACATTATTAACAGGAATAAATCTTAATGTTTGTCTGCAGAAGCTTCCAGGCTTATCTTAACTAGACCAGCCTGGGGACGAGGTGGGTCATCTCACCTAACATGGAACCTTAGAAACTCTCAGGCCCCAATCAGTGTTGTCCCTCTGTATTGTACATGAAGGTCTCAAAGCATTTACTGCGATGCCAGCTGAGATAGGAAAGTCCCAATTTTGCAACTAGAAAACTGAAACAAACATGAAGTTCCAGATCCCTAAAAACACCAGCAAATCCTTCTATTTGCAGGAAATGTAAAATTGAATACGAAATATGTGCAAGAACAATTTTTCCCACCCCGTGTCAGTTGAGGCACTCTTCCTATTTAGGGCATCCTCAAAAAGAAACAAAGCAAAGGACTCAACAAGGTTCTTCTTAGAATAATACTCCAAATTATTTTGTGTGAGTCTTGAAGTTTTTCAAGTTGGTGTAACTGGTGGGAGTCTTGCTCCAAAGCTGAATGAGTGTCCAAGGCACACAGCCAAGTGTCTCAAAACACTAATCACACACTACCAGATTCAGGCAATCATATGGGTTTCCCCAGCTCCCTGAAAATAACCACAGTGTGGTCAGATGTGTGTCTATTTCTGTCTGCAGAGATACATGAAAGGGGGTTAAGAGCACACAGCACATTTTTCATAAGTTTTTGTTATTCAGTGACGTCTTCATTTAAGCCTATAGATAAAAGCCTTTATAAATCCTTACAGCATTATAAGTTATCCCTCTACAGAATTCCTGAACATAAATTTCATATTTTTGTCTACAGTGTAAGAGAACTTTTGTGATAAGTATCTACCCATTTTTCTTTTGATATTACATTTACCATTCAGGAAGAAAACAACAGAATCCTTTGAATGGGTTACTTCTTCACATTCATGAAAGGGTCAATGACTGAACCTGGCATTGTACAATGAGAAATCCACACTGGTTTTGGATACATGTCTATAAACCCCTGCACAGAAATGACAGTGTGTGTTTGGATGTGCAACCTCAAAATTTCCGTTTTTCAGATGTAGAAAGGGGAAAAGAAATGAGGGGAGACAAGAAGCAGGCTAGAGGAAAGAGCAAGAGACTGATCAGTCATAAGAGAAAGTAGCTGTTATTAAAAAATACCACTTCTGAGTCGAGAGAATGGACTAATGATCATACTTGTCAAAATCCCTGTTAACAGGAAAGTCGTTTTTTTACCTTTATTTTCAATATGGCATTTTTGCATGGGAATGCCCTACAAGACCCTCAACAGCAAGTTTGCCCAGAAGTGCTCTAATTAGCTGTACCAAATGGCCTACTCCACTCTCATGTTAATGCCTTCTATCTGGCTGTTTGCTGGCCATCATGTATCATTGTTCAGCAAATGACAGCAGTCAGGTTATTAAAGGTGTAGATATTAAATTAACAACAGTGGTAAACATTGTATCTGTACTTCACGTCTCAGCAGAGCCAATGAAGTGGATGACACTGCATCCATGCTGATATGCTGCAATGACAGATGGGCGTCATTTAACACAATACATCAGTGGGCAACCCACGTACCACAGCTGTCCTCCACTAAATGAATTAGATCAGGGTAATTAATCTAAGGCAGAAAGTATTACTAAAGTGGGTCCTAAGCGGAATTAGAAATGAATGAAATATCCTGTTAAAAGAGGGAAGGAAAATAAATGAAAGAAATAAAAGGCTTATCACAGCACGAGTGTGGAAATGATTGCTAAATATTTTAATTCAAAACACAAAAGACAATGCCCAGCTCTTTGTATGAAGGAGTGTTTAATAGGCAACCTTTTGTTCTCCAGTATTTTATCACAATTTCTTTTGTCACCATGTGCATCAAAGAAAGCAACAATACCAGATCATGACCAAGATGTTAGATTCGATACAATAATGTAAGAAAATCCTATCACCTTTATTACTTACCTGTACTGCTGATGGAATTATTCCTTGTTACATATCCTCCACTTATGTTGATTAACCTGTTAAATTTCTATGGCATTTTATCTGAAGGATGTCTTATTTCTGGGGATAGCCGTAAAAAAACCCTACACAATTCCCTTTCCTTAACACAAAATTTGTAGTGTTTCTCCATCACTGTTCTCGTTCTCTCCAAACTCCCCCAACTGTATTGGGTCAAAAAAAAAAAAAAAAGCACACACACAGAAGGAGTAAAACAAGTTTGTCTTGCTGCCATTCTGGTTTGTTGCAAAAATATTTCAACATTTTTTATTACACATTGGTATCAATGTTCTATATGAGTATATGACAAGTTCATTGGGTTTTTTTTCAATTAAAACCAAATCAGTGTTGTAATGTGTGTTTGAAATCATAAGCAGATTAAATAAGCAACGCTTCCAGCCAGGGTATATAAATTATTTCCTAAATCTAGACAATTTAAAGAGCAGTTATAGAAGAAAAGCAACAAAGAATAGCAAGCCTGAAAATGTCATTGTTAATCTCGCAGGTTCTGTATTAATTCGGTTCCACTTCATTTGTTGTATGACATCTGCAATGGAAAATTTCCCTAAAGAATGTGTCTGACAAAGGCAGGCATTGATCAAGCATCATGTACTCGCTTGATGCTGTCAGCTCACTTGCAGCTTCCTCTTTATTCTTTTCCCTTTGCCTAAGAGAGCCATCATCCTTCGAAACACATCCTCCTCTGCAGGTGGAGTCTGGGATTTACTACTACTTTTAATCTTTAGGAGAAAAGGGAGTTGTGGAAGGAGAATTATTTTGGGAATAGTTATTAAAGCAGTGATTATGTTAGATTTGTGCAATGGAAACTTTTGCTGCTACTAGACTAGGGTGAACCTACAGGCAGTTTTGGAAATGTATTGACTTTTATGAAAGTGATGTTTAGAAACAAGTCACAATGTGTGTGGGAACTCCCCAGTGTGTTTCAAAGAGCATCTGAGTTATTAAATACCTATTTACTGTTGTTTTGGTGTGGTCTCCATTGTGAAAAAAACCTTACTCTGTGACCATTGCAAGTTCTCCACTCTGCTAAACCAGAGCAGTCTTATGAAAAGACGATATGGCATATGCTTGGAAATTCCAGCACAGCATACTTTGTATATAAGTTGTTTCCTCACGTGTAGATACTTTAAGAGTGACAGAATGCCAGGCCCTCAGTTATTTTTGGTTAATACCCATACTTTTTCTACTTCTGTGTTACTTTTGCCTCTGTGACATCATGAAAAATATCCATCTGACCCAACAGCACTTTCTCTTACTAATCTATTCCTGCTTTCATTGAAACGTATTTTTCTGCCATGCACAAAGCCTTACTGCTCAGATCAGCTTTTCCCTATAGCCTTGAGCATATAACACATTTCCTTCACTTTTAGTTTTGAGATGCAGCATACCTCTTGTCTCTCTAGTTTTATACTGGTGGAATTTTCCTTTGCATAAGTAATCATGGCATGCCTTTCTTGAATAAAAGGACATTCTTGTTTTCAGGTTTTATTTCTTTTCTCATTTTCACAGAAAATCAGCCAAATATCATTGGCTGAATCAAGCAGAATGTGGTGTTTTATGATGCCTGAAAACTCATTTCTTTGTCATACATCAGTTTTGAACCTACCCACACATGATTTCTACATAAGTATGATATCACCTTTATCCTTGTAGATTTTCCATCACTGATGTCTTGTTTTTAATTGCTTCACTCTTACAAAAAACCTTTACTCATATAAACTTCCTGAAGTCTGGAGCATCTCTCTCCAAGAGGAGAGACTTTGGGAGCTGGACCTATTTAGTCTGAAGAAGAGTGAAAGAGGATCTCATTAATGCATATAAATTTCTCAAAGGTGTGTGCCCAGAGGGTAGTGATGTCCAGTGACAGGACAAGGAAAAACGACCTTAAATGAAAACACAAGAAAATCCTCTTCAACACCAAGAAGGACTTCTTTACACTGAGGGTGGCAGGGCACTGGAACAGGCTTCCCAGGCTCTCTCTGGGGACATTCAAATCCCACTCTGATGCATTCCTGTGCCACCTGCTCCAGGTAACCCTGCCTTGGCAGAGGGGGTGGACTAGATGATCTCCAAAGGTCCTTTCCAACACTAACAATTCTGTGATTCTGTGATTACAGCTCTTTGATAGCAGGGGGCATACACACCTAAGGTTTTAGATACAGTCATTGCTATGATTATTAACATACCCAAAAAGAAATCATGCACTGCAATATAAGCTAAATGTATAGAATACATTGTCTTTAAATTTAGGGGGAAATAAAATGCTTTCAATTTTTATTTATTACACTCGTTCTGACTTGCAGAAATGCTTATGCCTATGAAAAGAATATTCTTTCACTGAAATTATGACAGCAATTGGGTGGAAAACTCCACATGCTTCTCTTTTTTTTGACATAGGACACTGGGAACTAAATGGAGACCATAAATTTATTTTGTGGAGATGATCACATCTTTGTATATTTATAACTTCAGTTTCTTCTGATTTGAACCCAAGTTGAATTGCTAGCTTTGAGGTGAAATGCTACAAATGTCCCATTACTGCTATCTTTTTTGACGTGAACTCTAGATAAGGATCTACTTTTTTGCAAACATTTGAAAATTAGGGTCTGTAACAAGGATATTCAGCTGCATTGCAGAAAAATCATGCATAAACTAAGTTAGAAGTAAATGATGATTTATTAAGGTGTCAGATGTTGTGTGTTGATAGATGAACTTCAAATATGTAATAGTACATTTTGCATACTCATTGAAGTGCTGCATTTTCATCAGCAATATATTTCTATAGCTTTTGAAAATTAGCTGAAAACCTTAGAAGAAAGAACTGACACTTTGCATGCTCCACAGTGTCATAGTGCCAAAACTTTCTGCTCCAGCTTCTCTCTTGCAAGTTGTCTGAAATGTCAAGTAGGGGTAGTTTTATCTCCTCTGCTGACTGCACTGAAATTTGGAAGTTTTATGAACTTTGCTAGGTGTTCATGCATATCTAGCATAAGGGACTCATCAACATTGCAGTCTTTATGTACTTTTACAGCTTAAGCTTAAATAATGAATATAACAGTGATTTTTATGAATGTGAAAGTGAATCTTTCTCCTAATATCCTAATATGACTTTTTTTTACAACATAGCATTGCAGGGGTCAGTTTACAAATGCTACATGAGACATGAACACACAATCTCAAAAGAGTGGGAGATTGGATTGAGATGAAATAGTATAATCTTGCACTTTTTTTCTTGTATTTTCAAAAAAAAAGAGCACCAGTGATTTCAGCACTGGTAAAAGCTGCTATATAAATACTCTATGGATCGAATTTCCTGTTTAACTAAAAAACCACTTTAACCTAAGACAAAAGCAATTGTTTTCATAAGATTGATCAGTCCCACGAGGGATTATGCTGAAAGATAGAGAGCACAAATTATTCTGCTTTACAATTCAATTCTATATATAATTTGCTGAATCAACCCGGAAAAGTTTACAACATTTTGCAAGCAATGATCTATGGGGAGTGGAAGAACTAATCAGATTATGATCACATAAGATTTCATAATCAGCACGTGATAACATCTCAAGACTGCTGACTTCAAAGGAGGAAAAGATTATTTCAAATGGCATTGCTAAACTTCCCTGCAATTTGCCTAATTTTTGAGATTACATTTCAACTTTTCTTCCTGTCCTTCTTTTCCATCATTGCTCTTACTTTTTTACTTTATCTTTTGTATGGAATTAAAGATAGTTTCTGAGCCCATGGGTCCATGAGAAAAATATTCCTTAACATGATTTATAACAAATGTCCTCCTACTATATAATCTCCAACTTATTTTTGGGGAGAGAAATTTGGTGGCCAGCATTTTCAAAAGAAGGATGAATCATAAATGTATTTTGCTAATTAAATGTAACTGGAAATAAATTAAGTTCATTTAGCTTTGGTGAGTATTGAGAATAGGATACCATGGTACAATAGAAACTCATTTTTTATGATCTATTTTCAATATGTTCCTTGACACACTTTTTCAGGTTTACAGAATAGCTCCCTATACATACACAGCTCCATAAAATGCCAAGTGTAGAGAAACAGAACATGAAACTGAACCAAACCATTGATACTATTTCAGAAACTTCACTGCACTTACCAAGTTTCTGGGACTTTCTCTTATTGAATCTGTGCAGTATGTCTAGATAAGTAGTACTATCGTAGCTCCTCATGTCTGGTTCATGTTAAATGTTTAGTAAGAACTAAACAATATTTTCAAGTGATTTTTAGGCATCTGCAAAGATTACAAAAGTCTTGTTTGGCTCTAAATCTCTTACCAGAAGACGTCAGGTTACATGGTCATAATCCTCTTCTTTTCCTGACCAGGTCTGATTAGGCTAATTAATGCCAGCATTTGCTTCCAGCAGTCTTTGCAATCTTAACAACTGCTCAGTATGGGAATGCTGCTGCAAGGCGAGTGCAGGGAGGCATGACTTTTTGTGTCCTTTTCCTTTCCTTACGCACAAGCACAGAGCTAGTCTCAATAAATCTGTGTGATATATTTTATCATCCTTGACACAAGAACTGGAGGAGCAAGAGTTTCCCTGGAAGAGATTATTTAGTTCTTAGTGGAAATTCATGTGTTTTCATTCTGGGAGGTCTGGTTGGCACATTTTAGTCCTCCTGGTCAGTAATGTGTTTTATTTCAGGGAGGTGAATAAAGCTTACCTAATTTTCTGCTGCAGTGCATCATCTACTTTCTATGTCTGTTGAAACTTAAAGGCTGCCTGCTAGGCTTGTTCAGCTCTGGTGTAGTGAAGCTTGAGCAGAGAAGTGTGCTGGAAAATAAGGCATAAGGATAAAAAAAGGCCAGAAAAGATGAATAAACTAATAAGAACCAAGTACTTTGGTCATCAAAGGAAGCAATCTTCTATTTGTTCTACTCAGGATGAAGATCAGTAGTTCACTGTTTTTTGTTTGTCAACAATTATCAGGTCTTATTATGTTATAATCCATAATACTGTAGATCTTAGACAAGTCTTCCATGCCAAGAAAAGAAATAAGCATTTTGTCTGTAAACTAGAAATAGAGAGATAATCACTGTGCTTCAACTTTTGCATGTTTAAGACAAAACCTAATATTAATCTGAAGCCAGTTTACGTGGTATTACAGGGCTTCCATTGGTTTTTAGGGACTTTGAATTAGCCCCTTGATGAATGAGGTCTTTGTTAGGGAATTATTTTCTCAGTCCTTTTCCTCTACTCTTCTCCATTTCTGTACCTATTTTCTTTAAAATAATCACATTGTATTTCATTGTCATGATTTGTGATTCACTGAAATCCAGCATTGGAATTACAATACAGAGTTGACAGAAATGCTTCATTGATTGCAGTAGAACTTACTCATGGATCTGTTTTACTAATCACAAATTTTTTTACTGAATTGGTTCTATAGATTTCATTTGAAAGAATTCGGCAAGAAAAATCTATTAGGGTGAAACTAGAGTACAGATCTGTCAAAGTTCATTCACAGCAAAAAATGAGAAATTTTTTAGCAAAGCTTAAAACACCATATCTTAGTCAACAAGTAAAACATACTGATGGAATGATCATCAGCACTAATCAGAAGTGAAAGAACATGATCCTCGTTGTTATAAACAGACCCAAAGAATTTTCAGGTCACTAAATTTCCTGTAGTTAATCTTGTTGTTATTCATAGTAGTCTAACAAAATGCTGTCAGTATGGTGTTATATTCACCCAGTTTTCAATGGTGCCAGAAGTGACAAGATGAGTTAAAAAGTAGTTGAGCTCCCAAGGTGCAAAAGTGTTTCAGACGTTTTCAAAATTGCTCTTGATTTATATCATTGGAAAAGAAGAAAAATATTCTCAGTGATCAATTCCATAAATGGAAATCGTCAGACAATATATAAAAGTTTAACGAAAAACTGCCAGATGGAGTTAATTTTAAATTTAGAAAATGTATATAAAAATAAAGAAATGGAATTCCACTTCCACAGAGAGGTCTCATATTTCAATGCATTATACCCTAGAAATCCTTGTTTCAAATAGCAGCTCATATAGCTTTCAAATACATCAGTGAGTATTTAGTTCTTGCTGCTGTAGAACATTTTGAAATAACAAGAATTTTATTCACTAAATATTTCACAGAACGGAGGAGAAAAAGACAATCTTCTGTCAGAGGGACAGAGGGATAATAAAGACAGAGGGATAATAAAGGAATGTTTGAAACACAAAACAAAAGAATGTGCACTAAAACTAGCATGTTATTTGTATCATCTCATACAGACCAAATATCATTAAAATTCCTTTAGGCTCTAATCAGAATTCGAGAGTATGAATATTAAGCAAAAAAAAAAAAAAAAAAGGAAAGTTCCTTATCTGACTTAAATAACCTACAGACTAACATTAGTGAAAAAAAAAAAGAACGCACTCTCCTTCCAGTGAACCCCCTCAGGCCCCCTCAAGCCCTAACACTCACACACACACACCCACCCCTCCCAGAAGCTGTTTAGGAATGAAGTGAGATATATTGCCTCAGCTAAGTGAACAGATCGTGTTATACACTACAAGTTATTTGACTTATCTTGACAGACAAATGTCCTTCCTTTAACTCTATGTGACCCTTTCTCATTTTCCTACAGGGATTTCCATTTCTAGTCTAAATTGATGAAAACTTCCCCCCCCCATTTCTATCAGTGAGAGTTTTGCAATTAGCAGTAGGTGTAAAAAATAGGATTTCAGTTGGTGTCTGTATATCCCCCAATTCATGCCCACTGATCCACAAGCAATTCCCTTACGAGATAATTAAATGAGGTTGATGAGAGTCTATTCTGTTCTAATCACTGGCTGAAATTATCGAGGTGTAAGACACAGACAGCTATTGCTTCTGGCCACAGGTATTTTCATACACAGGGACATGAAGGCTCTCACTGTTTGCCTGGAGGGCTTGACAGTGAATTTGCAGTGTGAACTACGGGGCATTTGCTGGGTGTCTAGGTGCAGAAGGAAGTGGCTGGAGTGAATGGGAAGGCTGGATCATCCCAGAGCTTAGATGTGCTGCAGCCATCCCTCCCTGCAGGTTTGTAAGCTGGCTGGGGAACTGGTATCCACTCACACACAATCCCCAGAGCTCTTCATCCTCTCAGCTGTGTGCAGTGCCTTGTAGTCTTTCAGCCATTTGAAGACTCTGAGTGCCATACAGGGAAAGTTGTGTGTCCTTTTGCATTAAATGACACTGCTAGAATCTCCTTCAAATACCTTGTATTTACTCTTAGGGGAGAATTGAGTGTAGTAAAGCATTCAGCTGTGCTAGGCATTTGGCTTTTTTTTTTCCAATGTACACACTGTTATTTTTTTATGTTAGAGTTTACAAGGTTGAAGAAGTGCATGTTGACCTGGTCATTTCCTTGCACACAACAGAAGAGAAGTATTTTTTTTTCAGGAAACAATTACAAAAGGAAAGGGCAATGGCTTTCCTGACCCATTCTGGCAGGGCATTTCATTCATATAGATAATGTGAAGAAAGACATGCAGCATTTGTATGTTGGTATTGAATCACTGGTGAAGATGTGGTGTGATGTGATAAGAGAGTGGATGAAATTGATTCAAAAGAAATATCATCAAAACACACTTTCAAGCAGGGCTCTTAACAGAGTATTCTATTCCTGTATTCCCTTTTATAATTAACATCCAGTTTTTATCATGCTTCTTTCTGAAGTCTAAATAAATGCCCCTATTGTGTGGCTTCTGGCTTATATCTTGCAGAAGACACAGGTTCTAGTTCATCATTAAAAACAAATCCTAGTTTTATGAGCCATATAAAGAATAAGGCTGCCCATGGCTATAATTGAGTTGCTGGGTTTTATCTCACTACAGTCTGTTGGGTGTCTCTCTAGCTATAAAACAAGCAATTTTACAAAGACCCTGCGGTGCACAGAGTAAGACTTTTGGCTTTCTAGTTATTTAGCTCCCTGTTTTCTCTGCTTTTTTTCCAGAGGTATCAGATGCAAATTAGGTTTCTAGTTTCTCTTATCTCTTTGTTCCTCCCAAAGCTGAGATTGATAGCTTTAAGGAGATCAAAGTCAACTTTCAAATGTATCCCAAATTGATAATCTCCAGACTATCATACACCTTGTACTCAGAACAAAACCCTAAAATCCATAATGACATCAGCATTGTAAATATGGTTCTTCTGTTAGACTGAGTAAAAGTAGATTACACATGTTTTTCAGACTTCAAAGGCCTGTCCCGTTAGTCAGGTTTCTTTAAGGTCTCAAAGGCACTGTGCACTCCCTTTTGTGTAAGAATAATAAAAGACATTGCAGCATGAACTTGAGAGGATCTTTTTCCTGCTAACATTGCAGTTTCAAAGATAAATGGACAAAACATTTTAAGAAAAGAAAAGTAGGGGCATTTCTACTTCATTTAAAGGGAATATAGAAGTATAATGTACATCAAAGCTGTTTTTTGCTTCATACCTGACTATAATAGATGTTAGTTCATTGTTTTAGATATTCTGGCTGAACAGGTCACTAAATAAAAGAGACAAAAATGACGGGTTCTTATATTCTCTTCCTATGCCAAGAAAAATGAAGGCGAGAAATGCTTATTTCCAATAGAGTGAAAAATCTGCAGGTCTAATCCATAGCCAGTTCTCCCTGTCACTAACGAACAGTGACAGTATTTCCTAGTATTGATATTCTGGACTGAACTGCCTGGAGCAAATGAGACTGCAGTTGTGGTCCACAGAAAGTTGCAGGACCAGGGACATGTCAAAGCCATCGGTGCAGGTTGTGTGTGCCTGCACACCATCCCCACAGAGCTGCTCTCCAGCACTGGAGAGGCAGCTGGCAGCTGGCCATGGTGCTTCCTGGCTGCCAGCCAGTGGCTCTTATCTGTGCCCTGCTGAGCAGGCTGTAATAACTAATCCCAAGTTTAAGGAGAGGTTTTACTATGAACTCTATGGGAAAAAAGTATCAGGAATAGCTACATCCTCCCTGCCAGGAGTGCCTCTGATTTTTCTTTCACACAACACTTTTTTTGGAGTGCTCAAAGGCAGATGTTGGGAGAAAAAGAATTTTCAGTCCTTCAAACTGTCCTCTTCTAAAATAGAAACATGTTTGTGTGTATGTGCTGGTGAGTGGAAGAAAATAATCCTATTGTTCAGCACAGATAAATACTTCTGTGATTTGTACATAAAAGAATTTGCATGGGATAGTGCATGGTAATCTGCTTGTGAGCTAAGGAATACATTCCTTCCAACAACATGTCTTCCTGGTATTGCATTGGGTGACAATTTGATCCTGTATACACTTACAAAATATATGTTTTGCTATTCTCTGTGCAGTGCTGGAAGCACCTGTGTGTTTCTCCTATGGGAAGTCTACTGTGATGCGATAGGTCCCAGACAGCACTTCTGGGAAATATCCAAAACTCTATACAGCACTAGAGATAGAAGAAATAGAGGGGTTTGAGTGGTTTTATACTTCAAAAACTCTTAGAGAAATATATTCTGAAAACACTAGACTGTCAAAAAAATTCCCTTCATTGACTGGTAAAAAGTAGCAGCTATGCTCCTGTTGCTAACTGCTGTGTCCCAATTCCCACATCTAAGGATAAGGAAATGCATTGGTCTCTCTGGTGTAGTCACTCAGCTGAGGCTGCCAGTAAAGGTGCAAATTGTTGTCAGTTGTCATTACTTGGTATGTGTTGTAACATAGCATGGAAAAAGAAACTCTTAACAGAAAACTACCTGAGAATTCATGACTTTTCCATATGCACTGAAACTGATTCATGATCATAACCACATTTGAAAAAAAAAGCTGTATCTTTGCATAAGAATGAAGAATACAATTCAAAGAATTTAATAAATCAGATTATCTCTGGAATGCAGCTAGGCTCTAAATAAATGTTCAAAGATGAAGAGCCAATATTTTTGTTTTCAGTCCACAAGCGCATTTAATTAATAGAAGATAGAAAGGAGAGGGAATAAAACTTACAGGAAAATACATACTAAGGAGGCATTTTCTCACTTGCCACTGCTTTGACAAGAATAAGACTGCTTCACATGCAGTTCTGTAGTATAAGCCCCTCCTGTCACACTTCTGAGTTCTACAGAACTGGAAAGAATGAATAAGGTGGGAAGAATTGGGGAACTGAGCTCTCATTTTCTTACTCCAGGTCTGCTGACATCTGTCCACAGTTACACAGGTGGGAAGAAGGGATTATATCTGCACATTGCCAAAATGGCTCTGAAACATCACTGGTGGGTTTGCTCTGCTGGTTCCATCTGTCTGTGCCTCAGTGCACATGCAAGGTATTTTTAAGCCACCTGCTGTTGATACAGTGGTTTCTTTTTCTTTCTTATTTTTTTTTTCCAGAGTGGCATTCAGACTTGCAAGATCAAAGTATTGATCAAGCTTCAGTGAAAGGCTTAGTATTATCCCTAAATCTTAACTTGCCTATCTAGATTCCCATTACACTAACCCCTGATGGGCTGGGACATTTTCTGAAGTATTCATTTCTCACCATAGTGACACTACTATTATAATTATGGATGCTGCCTTTGATCATAACAAAATTATACTGACAATATGGATTTGTTTTTTCTGTTGTCACTCTCACTCAAGGCTTGGACCCAGGTGGGCTAAAGAAGGTTGAACTAAATAACATGTTGTTCCTTCTTTCTTTTATGACAGTAAAGAAAAAAAAGTAACAGGATGTAAAAGCGTCCATAACAGGACCTGTGATGTGTGTCATCAAAGACTAGAACATGTCCAGTAAAAAGGGCAGAGGAACACAACTGTAAAAGCTCTAACAGTTCTATGTCTTCCAACTGCTGCAGTGCCTGTTGAGCAAACTGAAAATTTACTCAAATAGTGATTTTTTTCACTGAAAATCAATTTTTTTTTTTTTTTAAAGGACAGGTAAAAAAGAACTCCGTGTCAGAGGAAGAACTTCCAACAGTAACTGTAAAGTACAAATAATTTCTATATTTTTGTATTTATTTGAGGAATCGCTAATCACTTAAGTCAATATACTGACAGTGATTTTTACCAAAACAGGATTTAGATTTTACTGTACAAAGATTCTCTGTTCTATCAAAGATTTTCAATGTAGAAGAATTAAATCTGAAATGTTAGGTTGTATGGTAAGTTTGCATTAATGGATGTGAAACAGAGAAGTTTTTTCACTTGTGTTTATTCTTCCAAATATCTTATCCAAAATTAGGCAAAAGATAGGATATTTCAGGAGATATTTTGAATATTTCCAAGGGAAAGAAGAAGCCGAGAGGGTTCATCCTCACCCCCAAAATACCTTTGCAGTAAACAAAAGCGAAGGAAAACTTTGTAAATTTTCTGCTTGTGTAATATACATAAAAGTCTGGGGGAATACAGATATTTGTGTATGCGTACACATATATGTTCACATAAAACAACTAAGAAAGAAAATAAAAAGAATCAATTGTTATAATCTCAATATTTTAAAAATTAAATTATTTCAATGAGATTTGAATCAAATAATGATAACAATAAATTAATTCTCATAAATTCAGCATAATAAATGACATTTATTTCAAAATATTGTTAACAATTTATTTTTATATCAGGAAGTGAGAGAAAAGAAACTTTGGAAGATTGTTAATACAATCATGTATGTATGTATGAAAATATGACTATAAATATGAAAAAATACTTTTAAATGAGCCATATTTAACTTCTGGGAGAAAAAAAATAAAGCTTCCTAAGCACAATAAATGCAAATCTGAAACTACGCTTGGGGACACCTTCTATGAAACGTTATCATTGCTTACCCCTGAATTGTCCACAACATGGCAAGACATTGTCTGCAATTTAACAGCCTTTCAGCAAAGCAAGTTTCTGTCAGTAATGTGACCAAGTGTGATTTGCATTTATGGTATGTATTAGCTTACTGGTCCACCTGTAATTGTAACTGCTTGGAGGTCAGGAGCCAGGGAGAAATGTTTCTTTGAGTGATCTTCCAGTCAGGTTCCACCATGCTTTATCACTCCAGCTGTAGGCTGTAACTCCTGTCGTACATAATCTAGCTCCGACACCAATAAGGACACCAACATGCAACAAAGGACTAAAGGATTTGTAAGAACTGTATCTCGGTCCTGGTCCACTGGATTTATGGCAGATAATTCAGCAAACATTTAATCTAAAGAGGTCACAGAATTTCAGACATAGTCAAACTTGAGGTCATCTATTCTTTTTGGTCACAATAGATTATTCATGTCTTTAGAGCTCCCCCAGTACTTCATTAGTACACGATATTGTTAGGTAGGTTACAGTAGTGAGATTCCAGAGCAAATAAACTGGTCCTGTGGTAAGCATACTGTACAGGCATTGCTAATTATTTATTTCCTGCTGTTAAGCAGAAAACAGGCTTGACTGCCCTCCCAACAGCTGCAGCATTACAATGTGTGAAACACTATGAACTTCATGTGCCTGCTCTCCTGAAGAGCTCTGGGGGCAATGGGTATTACAAGCAGGTAGACTAGTTGTCAGAAGAGCCTTCTGAAGAGTCCTAGTGCATCAGCAGCAATTAATGCAGGTGGTATTTTAGACAAGGGAGCTAATGAGCTTTAATATGCATGCAGGTGAGGGAGTGCTGAATCAGTAGAGCCATTAATGAACCTATGACAGCCTAATTAGCTACAATTTAAAATCTATGGAATCTAATCAGAAGAGCTGAACACTGCTGCAAATCTGTGTATGAATGAGTCTTTCTAAATACTCCAATCTGTTGCTTAGTCACTGATTGATAGTAATTGCTTTTTTTCCTCCATTGTGTATAGGAAAATGCCCAATTTTGTTCTGATAGAGGAGGACACAACATTGAAGTTAAATGCCTGAGATGTTTGACTGCTTAAGTTTTAATCAGGAGATGTTTAAAAAAAATCAAAGTAAAATTAATTTCCAGCCCTGAATATAGATGATTAAAAATACACCACCAACTTTTCTTGTATTTGGCAGGCAGAGATTATATAGTAGTTAATCAACTCCAAATAGCTTATATGAAATTAAAGATAGAACTACAGCTGAAGTGGCATAAAATACACATATTAATATAAGAACTTCTTTATATAGGAATGTTATTAAACTATTTAGATGAATGATTTTTAATACAACCAAAAAAGAATTTTCCCATAAAAATAGAACAATAATATCTCCTGAATGTTGCTATTAAAAAAAATAAAAAATAATAAGAACCTATTATAACCCTACTACAAAACATTATATTTTCCTTTTCCAAAATCATTATGGGAAAAAGAGTATTTGGTAGTGCACAGCCAAAGTACACAACACAACTGAAGGGTATGCCCAATATTCTCACTGAGACATGAAGAATTCTAAATGGAAGCTTTGATACCTGAAACACTGAAATTTTCCTTATGTTGATGGCTCAGATCTTACTACTTTATGTAGGTGAAATCCTGTGAGAATTTTCCTTTACTAGCCAGCTATCTCTTGCAATAGTACAATAGGCAGATAAAAGTTAGATTGGTGACTAGAAGGTTGCTGAAGAAATGAGAACACCACTTTTTGCATCAATTTGCCGATCTCTAGCATCCTTAGTAAATATAACTGTACTGGATATGGGTTTTAAAATGAATCTACAGTCATTTGCTCTTGTTTGAAGTCTTTGCTATTTTTGCTATTTTGCTATTTTTTGAGGTCATAGTGTTCTGGGTCACTACTGATATTTCCATGTAGATACAAAGTATCTGAAAACAGGAAAAGTGTAAGATAGAGTTTTAGGTCACCCCTAATGGCAATGAACTTAAAATTGTTATTTACTGCATATTTCTATTGAATATGTACTGAATATTACTATTTATACACAGCAGGTTAATCAGGAAGGAAGAGGAGAGGGAGGGATGCTGGAAAGGAGGACTTGGGAGATAATTCACACCTTTAAGAGTGCTCCTGTTTTTTCACAGTATTTGAGACCACCTGATGATCTAAACATCCCAGCTTTCCTTTCTTGCCCTTTACAGGTGAATAAGGAAATATCAGGGGAAAAGTACTGCAAGAATGTTCTAGGAGGAGTTATCAGCTGTGTTACTTGCTTTCTCCACAGCCTCCAAGTGGCTGGATTTCAAAGAGAAATTGGTCAAGAAAACGGCATTGTTTAATATTTTAAGCCTTCTCCCCATAATGTATGTTAAGCCTCTGTTTTCCAGACTTAGAAATGCATTTTCAGTGAGGCATCTTTTTGAAACGAGGTCACATACTTTTTCTCCAAGGAAAGCTTAGTGGGAAGTCAGTGAGAAAAGGCTCAATTGAGACACTTGCTACCTGAGAAACTCCTGGATACAATCACAGGCTTTAAGCCAGTTTTGTTATCTGAATAGTTGTTTGTGAATGTCTTTCAGATCATGATGCACTCAGTGATGACATCCTGAGCAATTCTGAATTAAAAACAACACTGAGAGAATTGCTGTCTGATCTCAGACAAATCATGGACAGAAGAAATAGTGAATTCATAGAATCAATAATTTGCAAGGAACTATTTCTTTGGCTATAATCACTGCCACTCACAAATAATTTCCTGAAGCAGCAACACCAGCTTTACTGCAGATGAGCTTTATTTCTGGTGCTGTTTTCTAAGATCATAAAGAAATTGAAGTTTGATTTAACATAATTCAACAGCACAATCCTCTTCTTTTGATAAAGTGATCAGCCACATCTCAATAGGTTAAATTTTATACACATTTTTACTTTGCAGTTCTAGTTACTGAATTATAAAATAGGGTAAGAAATAAATGACTATGCCTGATCCTGAAGTCTTTATTCACGCAAATAGTAACTTTGCTTGACCTGTATGCACAATCAATTCTTAAGAGTTTCACCACATTTGTTTTAGCTTTCCCTAAAAGTAGTGAAATGTTTTAATATCATGGATGTATAGATTATAATAATCACATTTTCACACAGTAGGCTTTGGCTGATGTTCATCTTTTTCTTATCTCCTTTGCTCTCTATGTTTATACACACATATATCTATTTACATTTATGGAGGTAGTTACTGTGTATATAATGTGAGTTCTTTTTCCCTGGTTTTATAGTAATGCTACTTAGAAGGCTCAATTCTCAGCTCATCATTATTGCTAAGACTGTACATATTTTTCATGTCATTTTTTCCTGTCTTTTTTTCTTCATACAAACAGATCAGAGCTTCTTATCAGTGTGATTGTTTCAGCCACATCAAGAAGGAACATCCAGGGCCTGACTTCTGTTGGGCTCAGTGGGGAAGGGCAGGGATACATAGAATAAATATTAGAATAACATGTCTGAGAGTAGGGGTTTCCTGTTCTTACTACCACAGAAAGTCTGGCCCATTGGTATAGAAGTGAAGCTGCTGTGAGGAGTCATGGAATCTGAATTTTCAATTTGCGTAGCATCAGTGGGCATGGTGGCTTTCCAAGGCTTGGGAAATGCATGGATAAAGCACACAGCCAATCTAGGTCTGCTGAAACACAGCAGAATCAGCAGGCTTTGTTGCCCCAAGCCTGTTCCTTAAGACAGGGGAAGCTTTGAGCTATCTAGATATTAAAGAATTTCTCTGGCTGGACAAATCTAGCTCATACTTGTGGAACAAAAATCCTAGTGAGAGACATAGAGCATAAGTATTTATGAGGTTCATTTTACTTGCATGTGAGGTAATGGCCTGGAATAAAGATCCTGAATGCTCCACCTTACTGCAGCAAAGCTGGTTGATCACTGCTGGTTTGTAAAAGCAAGTAACCACGACCTGTGGGGCTAACAAGTATATCTGTGCTTACAGAGCTGATGGCAAAACCAAGTTGATAACTTGGAATGACTGTGTTGTCACTTCTACTACTGCATATCTGTGCAGCAAGCCCCACTGGGGCTGTGGAATGACATAACATTGTAGTAGGATGAGACCTTGGTATGCTTCTACCTGGTAATTAGGCAATCTTTGGCTTCTTTAAAGATACTGTGCTTCATGCAACTTTGGGTACCACCCTCACAGAAATACAACTGAGACATACCATGACGGATGACAGATTCCCAGTGAAAATTGTGGCTTGGTTGGAAAATAAAGTTTTAGAACAGCTTTGTCACCCTCTCCAAAAAAGGCTTGCAAGAAATTTAATTTAAAATACAATTTAATTTCAATAGATCAGATATTAAAGTTGGTGAGCTTATCAACATTTAAACCTGAGGTAGCAGGGACCTCTCACATGCTTCTGTTTAAATGCATACTGGACATGCTGGTTGAATGGGGCCAGGGAATGTGACATCACGAAGAGTGAAGCCACTGGTGAATAGAGCTGTCTTTATGCTCAACTAATGCAAAGCAAGCTATAAAAAAGTATTTTAAAAGGACTTTTTTTTTCCCCTTGTTTGAAAATAATTTTATTTATTTATTTCACACAGTGGAAATTTTAGTTTTTATAGTATATCCTGCTGGTGCATAGTTGAATAAATTTATTTTAAGCTGGCTGGTAAACTGTTTTCTTTCTGTACATCTCTGGTGATGCATTTTTTAATAAATTATTTTTAAGGTGGTTGTTCCAGTATTTTTCTTATTTCCTGCTGTGGAGATGAGTGCTCTAATAAACAATTTTTTTAAGTGGCTAGTTTTACATTTTTTCTCCTGTATCCCGCTGTTACCGTGCTGTAAGCTTGTTACATGTTCATTTGTTCTAAATAGCTGCTGTTCCTTGTTATTTTAGAAATTATTCTTGTACATTAGCCTTCATTTTGAGAACTTCCTTCTCTCTTTTAAGTAAAACTAAATAGGAAAAGGCAGGAGAACAGACTTTTTAAAAAATGTTGGTATTGCAATTCACAGGAATAACTAACCTCAGTTATAATAGGATGTAACTCTTCCATACCAAGTTACGGCATTGACTATTAATAGGTTCAGGCTTGTCACATTTTCCCAGTTTTAACACTTTCTAACTACCCTGGTGGAGTTTACCACAGATGAGGAGCTCACATGGAACTACCCCAGCTTGTCTGATCCATGGTAACTTTTCAGCAGGTGCTAACTCAGCCATGGGCTTCAATAGCAAATTGTAAATCCTCTTCATAGCAAATAGTAAATGCCGCCATGTTGAAACTATTACTAAATTTGCATTCCATTGATGAGTCTCTTGTCAATATGACACAATTTCTAGAAATATTGCCTTGTTTTGTATTGATTTTTACAACTTTTTTTTAAAACCTGACCAGTTCAATATTTAATTTTTTAGTGAAAGCTGTTAATTTTCAGTCCCAAAAAGGACTGAAAGGGGTAGAATAATTTAGAGTAGAATTCAATATTTCACGTGAGGTTGGCAGTTGATACATATTTTGGCTTGGAATAAACAGCAGGAAAAATAGAGTTTTTTCCAAATGAAAGAAAAGTTTCGTGATTTATCAGAAAAAGCATTAAATGAGAATTCCAGTATTAATTCAGTCCCCCTAGAGGACTACTAGGATTTTCATAGCAGACCAATGCTGTCAAACCTAGAATCGATGGCAGAATCAAAGGAATAGCACTGTGAGATGAGAATGCTTTTGTGAGTAAAAAGAGAGGACTAGAGATATGCAATTATGAAAATGAGGAAAAGCCCTATAGATTTTCAAAGGTTTAATATCAGTCAACATATTTATCTAGAGGGTCAATACATAGCTGAAGTTGAACATTTTGCTTCTTAATAGTCTCTGGGCCTTAAAAAACCAAAACAAAATACAAAAGAATCTCAGATGTGTGAAGTAGCCTAACCATTTCAGATACCTACTTGTTCTCCAAAAGTATCTCTTGCTAAAGAGAACATGTGGATACTTAAATTTTGAGCAAGTGAATAAATGTGAGATAAATCCTACTTTTTAATGGAATTGTGTGAACCTGGGTGCATTGCATGAGAAACAAAAACAGTTGAAATGACTAGTGTCTACAGCCACTTCTTAGATTAGGTCCATCTTCTATGTAGTGATTGTACTGATTCACTGGATTTCAGTGAAGTTCTGGCAACAATAAACTGAAGAGAATATTCAGTGTAGTTAAGTATTAATAGTTGTTTAGACAGTCTCAGTGCCGGTTTCAAAGGGACAGCTCAGTTACTGACTTCTACTTCTCTGATGAGCAGTGGCTTATGATGGACCACGGTTTGCCTATTGAGTATGCACAGTCTGGTTTTATCTCCCCCATAAATAATTACTGTGTAGTACATAAACCAGTCCTTGGACAGAAATAGCCATAAACAGGACAGTGATCTGTTCCAAAAAATTTTCAAGCAGTTACTCTGCCCAGAGAAGATTAAGACAGAAAGGAAACTCCCTTACGCTGGATAATAGACAAAGATGTTGAATCAGAATATAAACATTGATACTTTCTCTCAGAGGTTGCCTTTTGCAGGCCAAAGTGAACTGCAATGTGAACAACTAGAGCGCAATTTATTGAACCCCTGCCCTAGTTTTTCATTGTGTTTTATGTCTCTAAAATATATTTACCTACAGATTAGCACACTGAAGGGTAGATATCTGTTCAAATACTCCTGTATTCAACCATTCACACTTCACTATGGTAGGGATTCAAGTCCTTTGTACAGTGCAGAGAGTTGAAAAATCATTTTTTTTCTTAAGAAAAGGGCATATAGTGTAAAAATCTGATCACAGAACTTGCTTGTGGAGAAGACAGACAAATCTTTGCCTTTCATATACAAAGCAGTCTTCCTAATTGCTACTTTGCAGAGAACTTGAAGAGTCTTTGAAAATAAAGTATATTAGGAGGCATTTATTTGCCTTACTTTCTATTTTAATTCCTGTCCTCTTAAAATTAGCTCCTGAAACTCAATTTAATGTTGCACGGTCTGCAGGCAAACAAAAGACATTTGCGGATGTATCTGGTCTTTTCCATAAGCACAAAAAAAAGCTTATTAATTCAGATTATGTGCACATTCTGGCATCAAATTAAACCAGACTGAAAAGTGCTCTCACTTGTGGAACAGTTCCTGAGGTGATTTAAGTAAAATTCCAGTTCTAGTTTGAAACAGTTTATTTTCATCACACAGAATGCAAAACTTTGTTTCTCAATCAAATTGAGATGAACTTTTCTACTGACATCTGAAGAGTAGAAGAAATGGAAGTGTAAGGGGAGTTAGAAAGAAGCAGTGATGAAGTTTTTTCACCAAAAGACCCTCATCTTCAAAAAAAGAAATGGAATGAGACATTTTGAAAGTCAAATCATCTGTCAGGAAATTAATTTGAATGAAAGCTAAAAACCAAAAAAATTTAAATAATTCTTCAAAGCTAAGCATATGGTTCAGAATAAACTCTTCCTGGTGGTCTCTTCTCAGCTTGAGTGGAAGTGCTGTAATTTCTTATCTAGGCCTCAGTCCCACTCTAATTCTCATCTTTTCAACTATCAAATTTCTTGGTACTTCATAAAATCATGTTTTCACAAATTTCCTGACTAATGTGTTGGCAGAATCACAATTAGTTTTGTGTCGGACTATCTGCTTATACTTCTCGTGAAAGGAAGCTTTAGTATACTAATTATAATTAGAGGACTCCACAAATTATTTTGTTTTGCTATGCCAGCAACAGCTAGACATACATGGGCATGAAAGCATATGCTTTTAGTCTATAGGAAACAAAAAAAAAAAAGGTGCACCTTATTGGGAAATATGGGAAAAAATAGGTGTTTGAATATCATGGTCATAAACTGTGGTACAAATGGGTGATTACTGGAGATCAGAATATTTGCCAAATTAACTTTCTCTGACACTTGAAAAATTGGGATTTTTTTTATGCAATGTGAGCATCTTACTTCTTTAGGACAAGGTATTTTGATATCAATTCTCACTAGATGGAAACTTTTAGTCTAGACTACGTAGGAAAATTTATCAACATATGAAAGAAACATTTTATAGACTTTCTGAAATATTAAAGTTGTGACTAATGCCAGAGATATGATTAAAAATATAAAAATTTTTCAAAGACTGTAGCTGTCATTGCAAAGCAAATGAATTTGAACCACTAATAATACCATGCATTACCTTGTGTTGCCTCTATCTTTCTTTTTTATTTTTTTCTCACTTGAATATGAAGATATCTTGTGTAATTGAACTATCAAGTACTGAAGAGTCAGCATTGCTGCCGCATTTGAAAGAGCTACGATGAGAACTTTATTATGCACATCTGAAAAGCAAAATCAGTTATTACAAACAACTTACAGGACAGCTGAATGTAGTTAAATCATTTACTTGTAATATACCCACAATCTTAAAATGCTTTAATATATAAAAACATATTCAGCAGCTGCAGTGCTTTTATCTGACATGTATTCTCTCCTAAGCTTGTGGAAACTCTGCTTTTTAGGAAGGTGTAGGTGGTTCCTTTGTAAGCAAAAGATAACCACAGGGGAAAGGACATCTCTACGCTTGATAGTTTCTTGAAGATACTCTGGTCGTGGTCAATAGAGCAGGGAACTGTGGAACACAATGCAGTCAGTGTTCCTTTCATCATCTTACAGATCGCCTGCGCGATCTTAAGTGTAGGGAACAATAAGGTTGTTATAGCAAAATGAACTGTTGAAATAGGATTAAAACATACTACTATTAATGGATAAAACAAGTCTGAAGATACAGAGATAATCAGAGATGCACAGACATCTCTACATATCTCTCATCATGTCTACTAATAGCTCATTATGGTTGTATTTCCAGCCTTCTCCTTATAGATCTATATTTGGAATTTTACTAAAAGCCATAAGAAGCAGGAGACATACCTTTCACATGGGAAATGCTTGGTTAGACAAAAGTTTGGAATATTTTTCTATGAACAGATGTTGACTCATATAATAGTTTTAATGTTGAAATTTCTTGAATATCATGTACTGGTGCCTTCTCTGAGGGATACTTATTTCTATTTTAAATTCAAGCCCCTGAGCTCTTTGAAATGTGTGGTTAAGAAGGACGTAATCTGCTGGAGGTTCTGAGACTCCAAACCTGTAACCTTGGGAGATCTCACGTCTGCCTTTCAGCCAACACTATACTCTGAAGCAGAACTGCATCAGCAGCTGTAAATTCAATCTCACTGTAGTTTAGCCACTCTATTCTTCTTCACTGGTAATTACACCATAGGAAATAACTATTTAAATGAAATCTTTTACTATGATTACATTTTTCAAAAACTGATTACAACACACAAGACAATTTTCAATTTGAACTTCCAAGTTTAATTTAAAACAACTTTATAGTAACAATTTAGACCTGAGATGTACAGACATTAAAGTGAGGCAACTTACATTCCAGTTATTTGTGCTGCATCTACATAAAGATATTTCTAGTATTTCTGAAGATTAAATTCTGCCAACCAATGATTAATCATCAGTGTTGGGTAAACATTTCATAATGAGCAAGTAATTAGGAAAATTCTGCCTTTTTAGTGAACTATACACATGCACTTTCGAAATTTCTTGAACTAAATCCCTATTAGACCCCTATATTCAAGTTTACCTTACTTTACAAGTAAATCTACGTGGCCATAACAAAACTCTGGTATGGTGTACTGTGAGATAACCCTTATAACTAACTGTCTACTGAGGTGACTTATGTTCCTGACCTACATGACACATGATCAAGAGCAAAATTATTATCTTTAGCCAAGAGACACAAAATCCTTACTGCATACCCCACACGCTTGCCAACACTTTGGGAGCAATTCACAGGGGTATTTACCAAAATTTCCAGTGATTCTAGCATTCTCCTCTGGGATGAGATTAGCGTAGGTCTGTGGTTGGGATCATGTGATCAATTACTGCTGCTGGATCACTGACTTCTGCAGCCAGATATCCACACTGCCAGAGTCCTAAGATGGGATGGGACGTAATTTTACAACCCAATGGCTGTGGCTTGTCTGTCCTGATACATATAGTTAAAATGTTAAACCTGGGTTCATTTCCTTAATTTCTGGTTGCTAAACAGAGGGATGTTAACATAAAATATCATGGCAATGAATTGTCGTATTCTGTAATGTTGAGATTCAAGAAATCATTTTACAAGAGTTACTTTCACTATGAAAGATGCCTTATAGAGTCACATTTATTTTCCTACCTCAATGTAAAAAAAAGTTTCTCTAGATACCATAGACAGGAATGCATTTGGGTTTACTTACATATGATTATAAAGAATACTTTTGCAAGATTACTTCAATAAAGAAAAAGAGACAATTAGAAGAATAAAAGAATGTTTAATATGATCAATAAAAACTACTTTCTGATAATTTCTGAAACTTTGTGTGTTTAGTCATTCACCACATTACTACACAGATAAGGTTTTTGTAGCAGAGCAACTTTATTCTCTTTTCATTTAAATCAGATTACTGACTTCAGTGAATTATTTTTAAGTTTATATTATTGTCAAAGGAGAAATGGCTTGGTGTACTAGTTTTTACCATCTCATTACATGGCAGTTTATGAATTTTTATTCTGTGATATTTTGTCACAGTTGGATAGGAATAATAATTATTTTACATTCAATCACCATAAAATTATTTTTAAGGATTGGATATAATAATCTTCATACTGACTAGTCAAGTGTCAATAAAAAGTGGCATTTCTCCAAAAAAAAAAGAAAAGAAAAAATTTTTTTTTTAATATTTTGCATAGAAGAGTAATATATTATCTTGGGCTTCCATACACTGATCTACGATCATATGGAGTGTCAGGTAAAAAAAAACCCAAAGAAGTAAAAATTAAATAGAAGTACAATTTAAACTCCATCAGAGAACAGTTGTGAACAGCTGTTCTGTGAAAAGTATGACATACAATACCATTATCAATAAAAAAGGTCATGAGATTGATTCCTTAGCCTTAAATGGACTAATCTGACCAGACCCATCTGTGTCAAGTCCTCCGGGTAAGAATATTTTATTGTTGAATGGCATTTGTCCAGTCAGCAGTGAAATGGGTACCAGCAAGAGCCAAATAAAGCAACAGGAGATCACTCATCAGATATCCTGGAGACCCTCTGGCTTACGGGCATTCCTCAGTAGGAGATTTTCACCACTTGCCTGTTATAACACAGCATGCATGGGTCCATTTGTAAAATAAACACATCCATTGCAAAAACTACTCTGAGTGTGGCTGCTATTCCATGTTGTAGTAGAGAATCATCATCAACATTGCTCAAGTAGTTTCAGGGGAATAGGACTTTACAGATCACATGTAAATATTATAAAAATTTATCCTTCTGGAGACCTTCTCAAAGTTAAAAGGAACAGTCAGCGAGGTACTAGCCAGAAGTTCTCCAGTAAACCACAGAAAGGTTATGGTCATCACAGTATATTTTAATATTCAAAATATTTTTCATTCACTGCTGGGAAAAAAGTGAATGTCTATGATTGCTTTAGAAAGGAACATGGCTATTAGAGTCCAGTGCTTTCCTTATTTATCTAAGAACAAAGGCAAGGAGCAAAAAGATTTGCCAAAAGTAGGGCAAGAAAAATATTTTCTTCCTCAAACTAAGACTCCTGTTAGCTTAACCACACAATATAAGGAAGAAGTGTGAAAGACAAACTGAACACACTGATGTAAACAGAATAATTCAGAAGCATGTGCACTACAGGCTTTTACTGTGAAACAGGTGTTGGTCTTCTATCAGCAGGAAAGCTGTGCATCAATTGTGCTAGAGACGTTAACTAAAACTTTGGTGCTATTACAGCTGATTACATAGCATCCAGTATTCTAAGAATAGTCCACTCTGAAAAGATTCTAAAAAATATCAGATTACTTAAATTATCCTCAGAGCAATTTATCTCTTTAAATACAAACATAACAGTAGAAGCAGTTACTGAAATGAAGAAAAGGAAATCAGATAAAGCTGCCAATTTTAATGAATCTCAGTAGTACATTACAAACCATGCCCACATTTCCCACTTCCCACAACTAATTCTTGTTATGACTAATTTGTTTAGTTTTCTTCCACAAAGGAGTTAGATATCACAATATGACTACAAGAAGGTAATTTAAGAGACAAATGTCCCAGATATATATTTCATCCTTCCCTCCCTGACTCCCACTAAGTGTAGAGACAATATCATCCTTACCTTGGAAAAGTAGTTTCCTATCCTGCTTCACAAATATTTAATTCTGTTTATATGGGGATAGCAGTCATTCTTTAGGATGACTGTAAAAGGCACAAAGTACTGCTAAGGTTTGGTACTTATTGCTAGGATTCACATAATCCTTTCAACAGATACAGAAAACTTATTTGACTGGGTTGAGGGGCTTTATTTTAAAACACTTTTACAACACATGCCTTGTGGTCCACTGGTAGAAAATCAAATCGGTTTTCTTGCTTATCCCCTTGTCAGTTCAGGATGAATCTTAGTCACTCTAAAGACTACAGTTCCTGAAGAATTGTCATCTAGGTTCAGTACAGTAACTGGTAAGAGACATCAGAAAGAGATCCAGGAGTCTGCCTGTAGTGCATCAGCTTCAATAACCATATGCAGGGAAGTTTTGGCATCTTCAAAGGCAAAGGCCTTCAGTAGAAAGGGCCAGTTCACATCAGTTTAGCTTGCAGTTGCCAAAACTAGCAAACAAGGAGAGTGGGACTGTATTTTTGTCACAACCACTCTCCTAAGACTGCCTGTAAGTAAACCTGATCTTCTCTTTATCAACCTTCTTGAGCTGTTCTGGAAGTCAGATGTCAAAAATTCCTAACATTTAAAGACTCATAAACCCATGCTTCTAAAAGAAAGCAAAATATATTTTCAGGCAGCATGTATCAACAATTTATACAGAATAATTTGGTATGGAATATACTCATTTTGGGGTTTTCCTGTGCAGGGACAGGGGCTGAACTTCAGTGATACATGTAGGTCCCTTTCAACTCAGGATATTCTATGATTCTGTGATATGAGCAGATTCAAATAAAGTTTTGTCTTAATCTCTTTCATATAATCATTTGAGGCAGATTAAAAGTGATATCCTAAAATAATTTAAAATGGGAGAAAAGGATGCTTGCATAGGAGATGCAGAATTCCAGTTCATATCTCCTTCAAAAGACCTGGCTAATCATACACTTGTTAATTGTGGTAGCCATTGGGTTTGCAGTGAAAGGAAAAAAATAAACTTTCCATCACTGAGCAAGGCCTCACCTATACATAATTAAAAAAAAAAAGTTGTTGGAAATGCAAGAAAACCACTTAGGGCAATATATAGTCTCAGAATCTTGATGGAATATAGACATGAGTTATGGTACTTACTTGATACATTACTCTTCAATGATTTAGACCAGGTGAATTCTAGTGAAGGAAAACTCAAACCTTGCTTCTATGACTTTGTTCAACAGGTTTGCCTGTATTTACTTCTTTTGTACTGAAAATACACCCAGACCACTTACTATTAAAAGTTTAATAGTTTAATTAATTTTTTTTTTAGCTTCACAGCTCTTCATTTAACTCGTTGCTTGTTCAGCTTATTATTTTTGTATTAACCAGCATTTCTTTCTTCCTAATTGTTTCCCATATGGCCACCAGTGTCAAATGATAGACTCAAGTTATCTACAGCCAACATAAATTTTCTCTCTGTAGAAAGCCACTAACTAGCTCAGAGAAATCTGTGAAGTTATTGTCATGAACTCACTCTTGTAAATCAGCATTTTATTCTTCTATTTATCTTTATTCTATACAAACCTTTAGTGTGACACATATTAATATCTTGTGTGTTATAGATATCATATCACTTATATTAGTTTCTTATATGCAGGTACTATTTTGTCATTCCATTGCCGTATAACAGTGCTGCTGACTTGACATAATTATAAATCCTTCTTACAGAATCTTTGATTTCATGTTGCAGTTATTTCAGGAACCTAGTATTGTCAACTCTTTGTGTCCATGCTTGACTATACTAAGCATTTTGAATTTTCTTTCACTTGGTCATGAAATTGTTTCTTTAAACTTAATCCTATTAGCCATCTCATGATGTCATTATAAAAAACACCCCAAAAAACACCCCAAACTAAATTATATTTAATATCAATGCAATATTCTCTTTTTATGCCTCACTTCCTCTGCTCATTCCTCATAATTCATAAGCCTAATTTTCTTTTTGGTTTAATATAATTTATAAGCTGTATCTCAGATTTTTTTTTTCAGTAATTCTGCATCACATGGATTTAATAAAACAGCTTTCTTTGCTAGTGGTATGTTTTCTATTCATAAGGGACACGAAAATTCTCAGGGAATTGAAAGTATTTACAAGTTCTTTGGGGTTTAAAATAAGTATCAAGGGTTATAATGCAATAACTGATTAGAATAAATTTGAGAAACATAATCTGATTAGCATATAACCTTTCAAAACAGAGAAAAGAGCTTTCTATATTTTCTACTGAAATTAAGAGGCAATGTTCAAGATTTATATAACTGGAGTTTTATCCTATTTGTTGATATTGGTAGGGGATTTCCTCCTGATACAGTTTTCTTCTTAGCTCAAAACAGACTGTAATGAGTATTGAAATGAATATGCCAATTTTATTCCAAAGCAGAATTAAAGGTACCAAAAAGTGCTTTTTTTTTCCTGAGAACAAAGTCAGATATTTGAAGGAGTGAGAAAACAGAATTATCTGAAAGCAAAACCACACTGAAAATGCATTGGAAGCAGTCCTGAGCAAGAATATGCTACATGCAGGACAAGTTTGTGCACAGTCTCTTTCCCATTAAAATTTTTCTCCAAATAAGACTGAGGAGAAGCTTGGATCTAAATTTTCTTTAGTCCAGGCAAAGGTACATATACACAGTTTTAGCAGACTTATTATGAGGTATGTGAATGCCCATTGTTCTTTTAACTGGGTATATCCCAGTTTACTCTGGGACATATAAATCTTCAAAGTGAGGAGTCTACACTTAGCAGAGCCTATTACTTTTAGAGAAACGTGGTTGGGACCCTTTAGGTCCTTACACCAATGAAAAATATTAAAATTATATGTTGAATATTCTGAAAATTTAAAGCTTAATTTCATTTTCAGATGTAAATTAACTTTTTCCTCAAAAGTGTGTTTTACAGAAAATTTAAATGTTGAGAATATTACAATTTCTCTCAGAAAATCATTTGTATGATGTTTTCCTCATGAGCCTAACATAAATTAGCTACTAAAGTATTTTTTTATTAAAATCAATCAGAAAATTATTGACAACAGAATTTTTATAATTTCTCAAGTTATTTTTTTTCCATTATTTCGTCTGCTGAACTTTGAACTCATATGTGTTTTTTTCACCTAATATTATTAGTTTGTAGTATAGTGCTGTCTACATGTTTCCAAGTGAAAATGGGTTTGCATTGTGTTGGATATTTTACCGCTGTACAAAAAAATACTGGGTTTTGAAATTTACTACTTGTATGGCAACGGCAAAAGATGGCCAGGAAAGTAGACAGAGAAGACTTGCTAATCACCTGCAGAATCTCTGGCACCAAAGGGTAGAGAAACCAGGTCATGAAATGAGTGGTATTCAATAGACTACACTTAATGCTATTTCTTGGCGCAGAGAATGTGAACTACCACTGTTCCTAGCTGCTCATTCTTTACTTTCCTAGTGTTGAATTGCCCAGTTTTTGTTGAATTCATTCTTTCCAACCTTGTTTCTCTCACAGGAAGTTTTTGCCTTTTCTTTTGAAAGAACTTCAATTGGAAGGAAAGGAAAAAAATAAATATAAAAAATATCCATTCCACCAGAGTAAGAGGTAAGGCTCATATTGGCATGAGTAGACACAGTTGGATCAACACTAGGTGCTTTTTAAAAATCTCACTTTTCTAATGGTGTGTACGGAGGAGAATTTTGTTTTCGAGCTGTTAAGCAATGAATCTCAAAAAAGTGAAGGAAAAGACAAAAGAAATCTAATCAAAAATAAAAGGCATTTCATAAACAAAACTGAGTGGATCTGTTTAAAACAAAGTTTATAATTTCAGTAATTGTGCTCCGGAACATGTTTTTGTGTCTGTTGATATGTGCCTGCAGCTGAGTGTCACTGTGCTGACTTATGCTGAGAGGATGGTAAGGAAGCATTTGATACAGAACACTTTAGGCTTTTGTTATCCATCCTTCCTATAAATCTCCAATAGGAAAACCTCTGAATGTTTCAAATGCAGTAACTAAATTGGAAACAGAGCCCTGTAAAAATGTGTTCTAGTGGCCTGTTCTTGGTAGTCTGTAAAAAATTTAATATAAATAGAGTTTACCAAGACCCCTTTGCAGGAAAAATCTCTGGAACTTGCACCCTCTACACTCTAGCCTCTTTGTCTCTCTTTGCACTTGCTAGAGTGGTTCTTCTTGGTAAGTATTGTTAGCTCCCACATATTTACTATTTTGCATCCTCCTCTTACCACTCTGTAAGCAAAGTATATAGAGTCATAGATTCATCAAATGGTTTGGGTTGGAAAGGGCCTTAAAGACCATCTAGTTCCAACTCCCTTGCCATGCACAGGGACACTTTCCACTATACCAGGTTGGTCAAAGGTTGTATCCAACCTGGTCTTGAACACTTACAAGGATGGGGCAGCCACAGCTTCTCTGGGCAACTGCTCCAGTGTCTCATCACTGTCAGAGCAAAGAATTTCTTCCCTAACATTTAACCTAAATGCACCCTCTTTCAGTTTAAAGTTATCAGCTACATGTCCTCGCAAAGAGTCCCTCTCCTGCTTTCTACAGGCTCCTTTCAGGCACTGGAAGCCTGCCATGAGGTCTCCCTAGAGCCTTTTATTTTCCAGTCTGAACCACTTAAGCTCTCTCATCTTTTTTTTCTCAGGAGAGGTGCTCCAGCCCTCCAGTTATCTTTGTGGCCTCCTCTGCACTTGTGCAATTTGCACATGCATCATGCCCTTATGTTGCAGGCCCTAGAGATGGGCACAATATGCCAGGTACAGTTTCACCAGAGCAGGGTAGAGGGGTAGAATCACCTTCCCTGACCTTTTGATACTGTTGGCTTTCTGGGCTGAAAGTGTGCACTGCCAGATCACATCTAGTTTGTCATCTACCAACCACCCTAGGTCTTCTCCACATGGCTGATTTCAATCTATTCTCTGCCAAGCCTGTATTTTTGCTTTTGACCTTGCTGAACTTCCTGAGTTTTACACAGATCCACTTCTTAGGCCTGCCACGGTCACTCGGGATGACATCCCTTCTCTCCATGTAGAGATCTACTGTCTGTGTGCTTGCTTGTGACCTACTGTGTCACACACACTAATATGTAAGAAATGCAAGTCTTGCAATGCTGTTTTTTCTAAGAGTAGTTTGTGTCTCTGTGTACAACAGTGCAGTCTGCAACATGGCTTTTTCAAAACCTAGAATTTATTTAGTTAGGTCAACTACTGATAGCCTGAGCGTGACGATCTTTGGTGAGCTCTTTGTAAGTCTAACCTGCATCCAAGTTCTTCAGTTGAGACTTGTCTCAGTGTTGAATTATTATGTACTCTTGCTCCCACTTTGTGTAAGATCAGGTACTGAGGGTGGTACCTGAACCTCTATAGCAGTATTGTTTTACAGGACATGGTTAACTGATAACTGCACTATCTTCTACCATCTTTTCACCTAATGTGGCAGAAAAGATATGCACTCAAATATCTCCAATTTATCATGAAATGAGAAATGATTATCATGACAAGAGGAAGATAAAAGAGAGCAAGATAAGTAATTCAACATTTACGGTTTGATTTTTATTAAAACTAATTTATGGAATTTTACCATCTTAATTTTGAAGCTTATTGTTTTATGCGTAAACAAACATTTGCAAAGAGAAATGAAGTGATGCATTTATACTAGGTCATTCAGTTAATCAAGCCATGAACACTGCTAGTTCAGGTAGAAATCAGTGTTCTCTGATCTTTAGATTTTTTGATTGTCAAAAAACATGTTTTTGTCTTTTTTTTTCTGCAGATGAGACAATAACTTTTAATTAAATTTGACTATAGTTATTTCCATAATTATTCATTAGCATCTCACAAAACATTAACATATATGATCAAATATATGGTCTGTATGTAGAAATTCTTTAAAAATTTATTTTGTATCTTTTCAAATTAAGGACAAATATATAAAATAACCTGTTCTCAATGAGCCCAAACAAATATGATTTTGTTTGCAAATTCCTGGTATAAAATAAGCAGCTGGAATTTTAGCATGAAATCATCAACTTATACTTCAGTTCAAAGAGGCCAAGTTACTATTTCAAACACTTAATAGAATTTGCATAAATAAAATAGAATTGCACAGTCAAATTTCCCTAAGATCCTATACAGTTCCTGAAATATTCAAGATTTCTGCAAAATTTGGCTAAATCGTTTAGTATGTTTTAAAACCATTAGTTGGGGATAAACTCTCTAGTTTCCTGAGAAAAGCAACTTAATAAGTGCTATCTGATCTTACGCCTGCTCAGGATTTTATGTTTCTGTTTAGAGTACTTACTTCAGTGATGCAAAAGGACAATTAGAAGCAAGTCCAGCAGCAGGAACAGAAAAATTTAAAAATCAGGCTTTTTAAGTATGCAGCTCTACAGTTTTTGGTGTAAAGTTCTGATCTATTAAGGGTAAATTCTTCTGTTCACATTTGAAACTTGGAACTTACATTTATGACACCAAACTGTTCAAATCTTTGTTCTCATTGCAGTAAGCTTTCAAAAATGAACCATTTACATGCCTTGTGTATTAAAGAACTAAAGCAATATTAGGATTTTTATTTTTCTTTTTAATTATTAAAGTGGTGTGTTCGCATTTACATTTCCTACGTAACAGGCAAAATGTCTTTTTCTTTTGCAAACAGTCAAGTATGTCACAGAAGGGAATAGCAGATGGTTTTTAATGCTAAAATATTTTTCAAGTAATTCTACTTGATATATAGACTCGGTATATGAATATAGACTTACACACGGGTGAAGTTTCATTCATTTAACAATAATGAGAATTTCTTCTGACCTTGTAATTTAAATGAACAATATCTGCAGAAGGGAAAGATGCAAACCTTATTTAAAGGCTCAAATGAATTTTTTTTGGGGGGAAGACACAGAGCACTTTTGCATAGGACTACAAGAATTCTTTATGAATAACAGAGTTGGTTGTTTGGGTTTTTTTTTATTATGCTGGTAGTGCCTGAGATGTGTCAACTGATTAAAGAGGCTATTCTTTTCTTCTTATTTTCTTGTAATTTTTCCTTCCTTATTCTTTTATAGGAAGCATAGAAAACTGTATTTTGAAAGTTCAAATAATCAGCTGACACCAAAATTAAGTGTAGAAAGATTAGCAAATACTAGAACTGTAGCTCCTTGCAATCTAAGTATATTATCAGTGTGTATGTGTGCTAAGACAGCTATTAATTTTACATAAGACTTTCATAGATAAATTTTGGAAAGAATATTTTGAAGTCAAAACTTGTCATTTGAAAATGTCAAACCAAAAATTTTTAGCTACATAGATTGAGAAATATTATCCAAAGGAAAAAAAAAAAAGGTTGTGTTACTCAAAACAGAATACACAATATCTCTTCCAGCTCTCAGAAAGATCTCTGCACCATGACTCAGAGATATTGAAAGCCTGTTTTGTCACCAAGACAGTGAGGTTTCAGTCCTTCCTCAAATATCAGACTTTGTAATGTTTTATATCTTAACTCTGAAAATTAGTGTTTGACTTAAAGTTTCTTTTCCGTTGATTTCTTTTTTATGAAACAATGTATGTTTATGTGTGTAATAAATATGGGAACTAAGTTGAATCCTGAACACTATCATAATTTATCTGTGTTATGAGACCACATGTGTGGACGCTGACAGGCTTGGTCAGAGGGAAATTTTCAGCTCTCAGCCTGACTGTGAGAAGCAGCGACTTTCTCATGGTCAGTGTAAAAAACCTTGAAAAAGTTTTGTAAACTATTTGAAATGTTTTAAGAATAGCTATCTCAGGATGATAATCCTTACTTTTGTTATCCTAACAAATTTCTCTGGAAATAACCAACTACAGTTTTTCTGTAACTGTTCTTAACTCTCTACTCCTGTCCATGCTAAAAAAAAATCCATGTCAAACAACGAAATCTCTCTCTTTAAAAGCTTCTTTGCCTTACTTGCTTTGCATGAAATTAAAAAAAAAATCTTACCTTCTGATAAAATCTTTCTTTTAGTGCACTGGCCAAGACTGGCCTGACTACAACACGTATGCATTAGAACTTATATCAATTTAATATGTTCTGTACTTCCATTTGTCAAGGATTCTTTCTTTAGGAGAGATTGCAGTCTTTGTGTATTTTACATGGTGATTGAAGTAAAAAAAAAATACTTATCCAATCAGGTTCAGATTGTTCCTAGTACACTTTCCAAATAAATTTGTTTGCTACTTTATGAACTGATACATAATTTTGGCAAATTCTGTTCCCCTTGCAGAATAACTGTTTTGCATTTTTCACACAGTACCTTTCACTGACTTAAGGGAGGTAGCCTAGATACCTTTAATGGTTGTTGCCAGATGTTGTGAACCATCTTAAAAAAAAATACCAAGGTTTCTTTGTTAGAGGTTATTAACAGGAATACAGGGAAATGTATAGAGGCTTGACCACAGGGGGGTTCAAAGATGCTAAATTTGTTCTTTATTTGCATTCAGAAACACAATGAATTGGGAATAAATTTGGAATCCAGGGAAAGGTTTCAGATCTTTCAGGTGAAATGACTTTTGTTCTATATTTCACTTTCTGCTACTTCTGGTTTGCAGCAAGTAATGGCACCCTGTGAGCTGTGAGTCACTGAGGGGGAATAACATATGGAGTAATTGAAAGAATTACCCTTCAAAGCTACTGGAAAGGGTATTGCTGAGACACATCAAAAGGAGGCCCAAAGGGTTAAGCTTTTCACTTCATTAATTTTAAGCTGTTCCCTGCCTGAAACCTTGCAAATTTCTGATAAGAGTTGTAAAAACCAGGTGTTTGTTCTAAAACTACCCTACCATAGCAGTGAATATTTCCCAGATAAAAATTAATGAAGGGAAAACTCATAAATGTGTCAGAAGAAGATAATTATTATTTCAGATACAAGCCAGATGCTCTCCATTGCAAACCAAGCAGGAGTAGGAGTCTCAGTTTACAAAAGGCCTCTCCAATCATGAAAAGGAAGAATCTTCACTGGTGGACACCAGATAGCATAACTCTAACCAAGAAAGATCGCACTCAGTTCTAGGATGTCAAACTGTGAAATGAAAGAACCTATTGGTATTGTGTTGATGGTATTGGTATTGATGTTGTCATCTTGGCATATGGATTCTTGAGTGGCTCTGTACTTAGAGATATATTAGCTGGTTAAGACCACTCCAATAGCTCATAAATCTAGTCATTCTGGATAAATTTTATTGCCACCCAGAAAAACCTGCAAAGTTAAGTTTTATTCAGACAGTTTTGATTTAATTGTGATGTGCATTTGATTATTTACACATATTTGTATTTGCATAGCTAGAATTTTTGGAAACAAAGGATTATGCAGTGAATCGTAACCACCAAGTACACAATTTACTTACTATTATGGCACTGAAGACCAGCTTCATTGTCCCAGCCAGTGCACCGACCTGGTATTTTTAAGCCTGAAGTACATGTCAGTGCAAACACCAATAATAAGCAAAAGAAAGCTGTCTTTTGGGAGAATCCCTTTGTGCCTTTTTGTTGCTGTCCATACATACAAGTTTTTCTGAATTTAGCTTTTGTTCTGGTTTGCCATTTTCAGACAACTTTGCCTGTGCCTTGCAGCACCATGCAAAGGCCCAAGTCTGCCCCTCTAAAACTGCATGTTCATCCTATTGGGCTGCTGCAGGATGCAGATATCTCTAACTCCAGCTCACTGGATTGGGGTCTTCTTTCTGTTTGGAACCGAGGGATCTTGTTGGCCCCATAAAAGGGCTTTGCAGTCCTTGGACATGTTCCAGCTTATCTGTGCCCTGTCCCCTATCCCATTCATCACCCATCAGCTCTTGAAGTTCCCACACTTCAGATATGCCATGGCTTGTTCCGCAACCTGGTAAAGTGAGGGCACTGAACTTTTCTTCTACTTTTGTTTAATGACTTGCTATTTGTATTCAAACTTTAATTATCCATTCCATTAGCCCTTATTGAACCTGTTTTAGCCATTTTGTACCTATGATTTTACGGTTATATCCATTTATTTTCTATGGTTCCATAAATATATATATAGTACATATATTTATACATAGATGTCTATATTATGTAAATAGTGTACATATAATTAAATACAATATGATTTATAAATAGATATTTTATTTCTTTTTTTACACAGAAGTACATATATTTATATTTGAACACTTCCTGGTCCAAAGGAAGTGGGAAGTCAATCTCAGAGAACATGTGGATATGATGATGTTAAGAAATGGTAATCAGCCAGTCATAGAGCAGGATGATATTTAACAAAGTAACAGCTGCCTATCATAAAATGGAGACAAGACTCCTTGACCTAAAATGGTGGCTGAAGCATATGACACTCCACTGTGTACAGAAGAGAAGGGTCTTTGGAGCTGGTGCTCTTCCTGGTAAACTGGTAGAGAGTGTCTCATCCTGGGAATGACTTCCAGGGAGAATGGCCCCTGTGGGAAGGGGACAGGGTTTCTGCGAAAAGCTAGAGATGGGGTATCCGACACTTCTTATCTATCTGTGGCACCTAAACTAATCACAGCCCTCTGCCAAACAGGCAGAGCAGATGTGGGTCCTTATCACATTCACTGGCAGTGAATGATGTCTCCTTTGACTGCAAATGAAATTATAGTTCTCTTCTGCTTCCTAGTGCTGTTCACATTGTCAGGGTTACCTTCTGCCTTCTAAGGAGATGTGGTCTACCCAGATTTCACACCAAACTGACAAAGAAAGTAGCACTGGCACTGAGTGTTGATGTTAGTGTCTGCCTTGGAGATGTGAATTTCAACATAGTGGAGTTTATGCCACTTTTCCTATGAACAGAAGAGTCAATTAAGCATAGTAAAAAGGCATGTCAGGCAACGGAAACATAGAAGGAGTGGTATAACTACACTTTTTGGACTTTTGATGGGCTCTCAGGAAAATTTTCCCAAGTATATTACCTCAAAATAATATATTTAAATAGGTCATGATAGGATTTATTCTCTATTCATTATACTTTATTTATTATACTTTATTCCCTGTATGTCCATTGACACTAAAGGGAATTTGTATAAGGGAATAAAAGAAGGTCTTGTATTCTGCTCTCCTTTTCTCTTCAGTACAAAGTTTCCACTCTAAGGAACAAAGACATTGGATTTCATTTTTAAGAAGAAATCTTTATTTTCAGGATAAAGCAATGTGTTTCACTTTAAATTTCCATTTTTTTTATATTGTTTAGCAGTGTACTGTATGTATTAGTGTGACAGAAGTGCTTCTAGAAGACTTTTGACTTTAAAATAATTCTTTTTTAAGTATAAGCTTGCTGATGCTATGGTGCTATGATTTAAGTTTATGCATGACCACATCTGACAAAAAATCACCACATTTAGTTCCCGGTGGAAAACCTTATTCTACAACTTTTGAAGGATGTTACAGTTTGTATAGAACCAAAGTACTTGGGCCATTGTTTAAAAAGCCACAAAAATAAAGCTTAGACACAAATTTATCTTATTAAATAATAAATATTGCTTTTAGAGAGATTTTTTACATGCCTGTCTTTGACTTAGAGGTAATTAATACATTATGTTCCTGTCTGACCTCCCCTCTTTCTGTTGACAACAACTACTTTATCAACACTGTTCTACTTTGTCATTGTGTGCAACATTAGGTACTTCCAGAGCATTGTCAATGTCCATTATAGGTCTCGTTGTCACAACCATTAATCAATACTTTTTCTATTCACTTCCATCCATTACACAATCCTACAAACACTCACATTAAATTAAAGATTTATGGCATATTGTCTAGATGAAGGTAGCCTAAGTTCTGACTCAGGTTTTATCCGAACTCAGTAAGCAACAGAGGACAGAAGGACTACACTTACTTACCAAGTTAATCCATGCTTTCCTTGATGCTTGATTAGCTTATTCTTATTTAAGTTGATTTACAACCTGGCCACCAGCTGTCAGAGCACAGTAGACTAAACACTCAAGGATATCAGACTTCCTACTCACGTAGTACCTTGCTGATCTGAAATGAACAATAAGTCTAACATACTGGACCTAGGTAAGTCCTCTGTACAAGTTCATCAAGTCTGATGAGTCAGAATTCCTCCTTGACAGCAAAATAATTATCACTTTCCAAAGTTTTAAACATCAGCCAAACCTAACTTCATGTAGGCGACAACATATTTGAGATTTTTTCATTAAGAAATGGATGTGCCTTGGGGCAACAGGATTAATTTTACTTTCCTCTGACTGGTTGTCTTTTTCACCTCTTGGTTGTAAGAGTTGTTTTAATTTGTATTTAAACTCCTCTTTAACATTATTTTAAGTATCCCAAAGGAAAGTAATCTTTTGTTGAGTTCAGATCTCACAGAGAGAATAATAAGGGATTATCTTCACATACTGGTATATTGGGTAGAGCTGGCAAGGGGTTTGTGGCAGAGGTGTCTGGCTGGAGGGGTGGCCTTGTTGTAAGAGGCCAGGGGCTGTCTTGTGTGTCACACAGCTGGTTCCAGCTGATTCCAGCTACTGTACTGTGTACACAACTCACAGTCCATCAGCCAAACTAATTGTAACTCTGGGAAAACATGTTCCAGTGTTTTAAAGAAGTATTGAAAAAAGTGGGTAAAAGAGGAGCCCCGATATTCTGGATCTATTCAACCAGCAATATTATGCAGACAATATAACAGCCTAAAAATGTGATTAGTCTGGAACTTAGATTCACAGCTAAAGGCAAAATCTGCACCAAAATTTACCATACTGATATTGAGAGCTTAGGAGAGATTTCATTGATTCATCTTCTAAGGCAGAAAGGAAAATGGGTACATTAAAACTCACAGAAGTTATGTGAAAGCTACATTAACTAATACTGTATAAAGCTGTGGTTGGCATAATGTATTAGCTGGGCAATATTACCAGCTTGGTTTTACAGTTTTTTTATTCATCTGCTCTCAAATAGACTGACACAAGTTATTGCTGCTTTCTATTTCTCTCAAGGTCTGTCACTAATTTTTTTTTCCCTTTTTCTTGGATGAGTATAGCAATAAAAAATGCCTTTCCTTGAAGCGGTCAATTGATAGGTGTAGAAAATGAGAACAGAAAAGGACCATTTTGAAAAATGCCATGAGTAATTCACAAGGACAATATTTTAAGCAGCTCACAGAATTTCCAGCCAAATGACTGTATGAGACATTGAGAGTCTTGCTTTGTTTTATGACCTCTTCATACGTGTTTAAGAACAAATAAAGGATTTTAACCTTCTCCATTCTGTTAATATTTTACTTATTTTGGCTTGATTAACAAACCTTGCACAGAAAAGAACCATACTGCAATGTAAACTATTTGCTTGATAGTGGGTTTTCGTGACATGATGGAGCTGTAATTTAAAATATATTAATGAAATTCCTTTCTTTTCTGTCAGCTGAAAGAAGCAATCATAAATATATACCCAGAGAATAATCAGAAGGGATTAATGCCAATACTTATTGCTGCTTTGCCACAGAGAGTTGTACCACATAGTGAAATATTACAGAAAAATAGTACAGGAAATAAGGCTAAGAGACCTGGATTTCTTGGAGGGTGGCAGACATGCTCAGAATGTCACCAAAGAACAGAGACACTGATGAAACACTGTCCTATAAGACACTCAGATTGTTTATTGTCACATAAGGTCTGTCTTACTGAGGCTAAAATAGTCAATGATAGAAAACTAGGAGATGGTTTAATGCATGAAGGTAAGAATTTTAAAGGAACTTCATTTTTTTTTCCTGGACTGTGAGTGTTTGGTGTAATACAGTGAACTTAGATTTATGTCAGGATTAGAGCTTAATGGTAGTCTGTGTCCCACTATCTCAGCATCGACCATATAGGACTGTCAGATATGAGACGTGTGAGAGGGTTTTCCATGTCAGATGAAGTATCTACAGGCTGTTCCTTTCCAAAACAAAGCCACAAACACACTTTACATACAGCAGCTCAGACTTTGGTTTTGCATGAATTGTTGTGGCCAAAGAACTCAGCTTTACTGACTACATCAAAAGTGTCTGTTTTCACCTTTTACGATTAAAAGTAAATTTATGAGTTAAAAAGGATGAATTAAAATGGATAAAGGATTGTGCACATAGCTTATTTGAGTGATTTGGTTACTCTACTGAATTAGATCATATTAGCAGTTAATTTGTATGCTAAAAATGAGTCGTCATGACACTGGTACATACCTGCACTGCTCAAGGAGCAGGCATGACAGAAGATTTCCACCCTATATTTACTGCCTTCCAATTTACAATCCTGATAAGAAAAGAGTGGATTTTTCTGTCCTTCTGTTTTACATGAATAGAGCTGGAATATGCCCTGAAAGCTTCATCTCTTCTCTTCTTCTGGAAAGAGCTGGAGTTACTCCCTGAGGAGTAGACAAGAGGAAGCAGTGAGAGATTTTTGCAGGTTTAAATACAGGCTATGACAGGGCAGTCTTTTATGTGGTGTCCCTGTTTGCTTCAGTGAGGAAGCTATAGAGCACAAACTAACGAGGAACATGCTTCTCAGAACACATTATTTGAATATGAACACAAATTTTAAGCCCTTGATCTTTACAGGAGGATATTTTTTCTTCCTGCACTGGTGCCATTCCTAAAATGACTTTGGGAAAAAAACTTGCTTTCAGGAAAAAAAAACAGGTGTGCTGAGTTTTGATAAGGTAAAAAAAACCTGATGCCATATCACAGTTTACTAAAAAGGACAAATTGAAAGCAAAACACCTTACTACTGATTAATTGTGCATCAAGTCTTCCTTTGAGTTTATATTCTCATTTTATATGAACATTGGAGGAATAGGAAGCATTACACAGAAATGACTGAACTGCATGCAGAGAATTAAAATGAGTGTTATATTTGTTTTGCAGAAATGGTTCGAAATTAGCAACTGAAAATTTATTTATTTATTAGCATCTAAACTATCTGGAATTCATATAACTCAGAAGAAGTGCAGTGGCCTTATGAGATGGCTTTTACATCCCTATTACTGTTCAGTTTCAAAAGTCATGAGGTAAGTTTGAAAGTCGAAAACCAAAATAAAATTATGAAGAAAATGTCTACACATACAACTGGATATTTTATTGGCTCAGTGAGGGAAAAGAGGTACTGAAGTGACAATGAGGGGGCCGAAACTCAGAACTACAAGCCTACCAGTCTTGCTAAATGGCATTCCATGTTCAGCACAATAGGTCTTGGACTTAATTTTCTTTTTATTTTATACGAACAAATAATTCTTCTTTTAACTGTACACTTTGTTTTGTATGTGGAAAATTGGAGCCTTTAGGAAGGTAAACAACTGGTTTAGTTTCATCTGTTTCTGACTTATTGGTAGGCTCTTTCTCGAAAGCTCTTGTGATCTGATCAAGTAGAAAAAAATGGACAAAGCAGTGAATTTTTAATAAGTTTTGTGAAACATCTTATTGTAAAGCTCAAACCAGAAGCACAATTCTAATAATTATCCAGAAAAAATTCACAGGACCTATCACTGAAAATACTGGTCCCAAGAGAATAAACTATATTTCTTCCACAGGAATACATACTGTGAATTAATACATTCCAAATTTTCTGGAAGCTGCTGTATTCAGCTTCCACTGAAATTCAATAATAGCTAAAGTATTTATTTGAGGTGTATTTTGTCCGGACAAAGAATGGCTTGACACCAAATTCAGTATTTGTGATAAATCTTTTAAGATTTGAATCTTCTGGCAGGCCTTGCATGACATGTTTCTTCCAGAACATGAAACAATACAATTCTTAATTACAATAAAACTTTCATTCTGCTGTATAGAAAACTGATATACATAGGTATAAAACAGAGTTAATCTGATGAAGCCAGTGTGGTCTTTGTCACCCTCACAAGTGTCCAAACATTGTGATTTTAATTAATTTCCTTCATAGCATGTCAAGAGAGAAAGCATTCCCCTTGAAAGAAAATTACATAAAATTTCTGAGGAAATAATGAAACCAACATATTTGTTTAAACTTCTGGAAAAAAATATTTTAAAAGATAGAGTACCAGGTTGAGCAAAACCTTTTATCTAAGATGAAATACAATGAAATACAATGTTTACTTAAGCATAATTTGCATTTTCAAACATCAAAACAATGTAACATATAATTAGCAGGAAGCAGAATGCAATTTTCACAAGAAATATGTATTAGGAAGGAAAAAGAAAATCAAAAGAAATGGAATGACTGTATCAACAATATTTTTAATTCCTTAGAAATGCTATACCTAACTGAAAAAAATTTACAAGGTATATAATTTTTTTTAATGTTGCTCTAAGCCTTGGTCTATTTTTTATGGTGGATTCTGGTTGGTTTTCTTGTTTATTTGTTTTTTTATTTCTTAAAAAAAAAAGAGGCTCTTTTCCTGAGCTGCAATGTTCCTTGTAATTTATTTCTTATCAGCTTAGCAAAACAATTTATTTTGTATTCTCTAAAGATGAAATGACATGTCATGTCTAGGCATTGCTATCTGACTCAAATATCACAAAAGGGATTGATTTTGGTAATTCAAATTAGCAGCAGGTAGAAAAGGAGGTTTACAGACCTATGGGTTTGGAAATGGTTGCCTTCATCGTGGAGCATTCATAGTACTATAGAAATACTGGTTAAAGGGGATGTTTGTAAATCATCTAGTCTGATTTTCCACTATAAGCTAGACTGACACTATAGCAGTTCAGGTTAGCCGTGGCTGTGTCTAGCTCAGTTTTGAAAACCTCCAAAAACTTCCACTATACAGCTATGTAACCTGCTTCACTGCTCTACTACTCACCTACAGAAGAAGCTTTTGCTTTTGCTGTCTTTGAGTCCTCCATGCCATAGTATTTCCCTGTCACGCACTTGAGTACTTACTGCCATGACAGAATATTCATCAGAAACTGATTCCTTATTGATACCTTTTTCTTTGTCTGTTATGATGTTCCTGTCCCTTCTGATGCCATGTGTTTTCAACAAGGAGGATCAAGTTCTGCTGCACAATTCTCTGAACTCATTCCAACAAATCCATTATTTCTCTTGTACTGCGGAGCCTGGAACTGGATCCATTATTCCAACCCTGTCCTCACTATTGCTGAGTAGATATGAAGGATATCTTCTTTGATCTGCTGGCAGTGCTATTACTATTGCAGCCCAGGATGCTGTTTATCTTTGCCTGAGGGTGTACTGCTGGCTCATGGTCAGCTTGTTGGCCACACAGACCCCAATGTGTTCTGCAGACCTGCTTGCCAGGAGGTCCACCACTGCATGTTCAGATGCCTGCGGCTTTACCTCTGCAGATAGAGCACTTAACATTTCCCTTTGTTGGTTCCTTGGATCATTCACGTCAGGAACTATTTTGCAGTCCACTCTAAAAATCTTACTTTCAGAAATGCTTCTTTCCTTCTGTGTTATCCTTCCAGAAGCCATCACACGGGTCTCGACCTGTCAATGTGAGATTTCTTGTTTTCCTAGAGATGGCTGAACACCTGACTGCTAATGGCAAGCGGTGAATTAATTCCTTGATTTGCTCTGCTTGTGCATGTGGCAGTTGCTTTACCTATTCAACGGTCCTTATAGGAACACACAAGTTTTCACAGTTCTGTCCTTCTGATTCTCTCCCCCATCCAATGAGGGAAGAGTGAGTGAAGTACAATACCAATGCAGAGTTCCATACATTCCAGCTGCCCTGTCACAAGGGCAACACCCTCTCCTTGCCTTCTCACTCTGTCTTTCCCAAAGAGCACTGCCTATCTGCCCACTGCAGCACTGTGACATATTCCAACACCCACCTTTTACCCTGATGAGATCATAGTCCTGTGTCTTCACACAGAGTCCCAATTCCTCCTGTTCCTCATGTTACATGCATCATTGTATGGCATTTGTATTACTCGCCTTTCAATACCTCTTCTACTGCTTTCTCTAAGATTTTTCTAGTCCTTTTTATTGTATTTCATATTTTTCCTTTTAACCATTGCACTTTTTTTTTTAAATTTCATTTGTTGCTATTGTTGCTTAATCCATCCCCTCCAGAGTCACTGAAATCTGTGCTCATTTAGAATCTATGCTCTTATTTTTCATAAGACAAAAGATCTGAAGATTAAATTTAACTGATGCCTTAAATGGCTACCTAGAAACAGAGACTAGACGGGAATAAAGGAATAAAGGTGGTATTTTATTCCTCCTCTACAGAGGGTCCTGCCTCAGAGGATCCCAAAATGGATGACAGGTCACGAGTTCTTCACACTTTTATATCAGCATAAATTCACCAACCAGAACCCAGCCAATGATGGAATTTCCCTAAGCTTGCCCCCCTCTCCCCAAGATGATGGTTTACAGCTCTTGGGCCTAGAACAGTCTGGGTGTCCTTGGAGAGCAAACTGGAGAGGCTTTGTTATGTCTACCTTAGCATGAGAGAACAGCACTTAACAAGCTACAGGAAACTTCAGAGCTACACTAGCAGCACAGGATTTGAAAAAATATAAAAGTTAAAACCTAAGACATAATTATATGTTACAAAGTATATTATGTTAATATATTCATGCATGTTTTATTGTTGTTAAAATAAAATCTACATGTATTTGAAATTATATTCATATGGCCAGAACTTTACATGACTTTTAAACTTCCCTGTTGATACTGACTGTTATACAATACAGCACGACCAAAATATGATAGACTACTTTTACCAATGATATTTTGCGTGTTTAGTTCTTATGTAAATTAAATGACCTATTATCAGTTTTTAAATTTTACTCCACAATTAATGAAGTTTTATTCAACTCTTAGTTTGACAAAGTTGTCACAGTAAAACTGGCTAACTACAAGAACAAGATCTTTGTGATGTTTTTCTCTGTTTACATGAAGGCAGGTTATTTTTATAAATTTATTAACAGAGTAAATCTGAAAATCATTACTGACATTGCTGCATAAATTTTATAAAAACTTATAGATATTGCAATTATGTCAAGACTGTACAAATATTGTGGTTATTTTTCCAACATTTACCAATTGTATGAAAAATAAAATGTGGTTTCATATAGAACCAGATTAACAATGTGTAGAACAACATTTGTTCCGAAAGGCATTACTTTAAATGTTAAGTGTTTAAGTGTTTTTTAACTGTTTTTACCTAAAGATTGATGAGATGTCTGTTATATTAAAATTTAGCTCCCAGTAGAGTCACCGGATGAGTTCAGACTGTCCCTTCTTTTAAAGAGAACATGGATACAAAGGTTTCTGCTCATGTCAACTTTGTCAGTCAAAGGACTGAAAGGTTTATTTCCAGTTTCATATCTGCTGTCTTTTATTTAAGTTCTTATTGTACTTTTCAGTCAGAAGAACTTCCTCTTGTACATTTCTTGCCCATTAAAAGATTTTAAGGATCAGAGAATGAAGGTATTTTGGAAAGTTGTCAATCTTTTCTCTGAAAGTGCATCAATGACCTTTTATTTTGGTATAAATGAACAGCCATGGTTTTGATTAAGAGCCACACATTGCTGGAGATGTAAGTTCCTTATCGATCCACAGGTCAAAGCTTCATAGCTTTGTTCTTTTTAACCCTTAGAAATATTTCAATTTGTATGATGCATGAGTCCTGGGTGTTAGCAGAGACTGTTTTTATCACCGGGTAACGATCCACTATGTGCATGAATGCTTCGACATCGGTTATTTCTAATGGAGAGATGATAGCAAATCCTTCAAGCTTATTACACTTAGAGTTAAGAAATGAATGATTTTCAAAGGGAAGACCTCTATGGTGCAATGACAATCATGTGTCTTGGGGATGTTCCACCCCAGAGATACATCTGTGGTAGTTGTAGGTCTGCCATTACTTTTCTGTGAAGAAATCACTAGTTGCAATAAGGGTGATCTTGACACTTTAAGAAGCCATTACTAAAACAGTGGTTTGAGCTGTTATCCTGTGCTGCTTTTGCCTGGGAGAGAGTTAATTAATAAAACCAGACTGCAGCTTCTAAATCTTGTGATTTCATTAGTGTTTCTTTCAAAGTCACAGTGACTTGTCTTTGGCTGGATGTCTAAAGAAGAATCCCTGGTCACCTTTGGGTAGTTAGGAAAGGCTTTGTCCACAGAATGCTGTGGAAGCACAAGTTGAAAAGAGGTTGAAAGCATTTATTAGAGAAAAACCTGTTGAAGACTGCTAAATACCAGATGTGGTCGTTGGTTCAGGAAGACCCTAATTCACAAAACTTTGGAAACTAGGAGATTTCAGAACCAAGAGATCTTTACGGTGTTCACATAATATTGCATCACTTTCTATGTCTGGAAACAAGGTAAGAATGGACCTTGATTTGATCCCGAAATTCAGTTCTATATTTCTCATGTTTTATCATGTATAATGAAGAAAAGCTGTGCATATATACACCTATAAAAATTTTAATTAATTTATAGTTTTTATTATAGTTATGTTTTTTACTTGGAATGCAAAACCAAATGAGCTTATTCCTGCTATTGAGCCGATACCTAGGAGCTGACTATATAAAAACAGATTCCAGGCACAGAAGGAGGGGCCAAGGTTTGATTTGCTGTGATTACTTACAGTTCAGGACTATACTCATGATGTCTTTACGAGCAATGAATTTGCCTGACTGAAGTTGCCCGTCCGAGGTGCACACACCACACTTGTGTGCACAGAGCAATGGTCGAGTGAGGATCTTGTGTCCTCACAGCAAGAAGGGTGCTCACAGGGTGCCCTGGTTTATACCACATCTATTCCATCATGAGAGAAAAACAATGTCAGCGTTACACTGAAATCTGTACTGTATCACTTCAAGTACAGAGACTCTGTAAACATTAGAAGTTTACATCTAATGCAGTACAGAGTTGCCCCTGTAGACATATTCTGTGTCACTTGTGTAAGGTTCAAGGAAAGGAAAAAGGAAAGCCAAATAGGACAGGAAATTCAAATCAGTATTTATCACCATTAATCAAATGGTATTATAGGCAATAAGGAAGCAATGTGTGAAGTGATGAAAGCACTTTGACAACAAAATGCCTTCCGAGCTCCACTCAGGGGAAGTGGTTATTCACAGCAGCAAACAGGGTAAAACAGAGCAGCTGGAAAGAGAATCTGGGAAGCCTCTCAGTATGTGAAGCAATACAAAAAAAGGAAAGATAGATTTGTGTAAGGAGAGATTTATGTGTCTAACGAAGGAAAAGTAAAGACGTATATATTGGGCGACAACTACATAGAAGAATTGGTAGGTTTGATAGGATGAAGTATATGGTTAAGACCTATATAGGCAGTTTTCAGAATGAATTGCAGATAAGATATGTGAGACTACATACACCTGTAAATTAAACATGTCTGGGACTAAGCTTTTGCAAGGAGACCAACAAACTGTGTCCATACCAATAAATGTTGATTTTTGTTTTGTGGATAAGGATCTTCCTGAATCAAATACATTCTTCAAGAGGGTAGCTGCATCCAAATTAACCAGTGGATTTAATATTATGTTCATGGCTCAACTTAATTTCAGTGCCCTGAAATTTCCTAATACTGTCCTATTTGGGCTGGATGGAATTTGGCAAGAATTATTATAAAAATATATGTATAAGCAAAAGAGAGTTTCAGTGCTCAAGAATGTCCCTATGCCTACGTCTGTCTCCCAGTACCCTTTAATCTACTTGCAAAGAAAAAGCTGGAGGGTAGGAAGACAGACTAATGGGTAATGGTTGTGATGTGACCAACAAAGAGACTACAGTGAAAGAAATTATTAAAAGTGGAAATGCAAGACATATTTAGAACATAAATACCTGAGGAAAAAGAAATAGGAAAGCTAAATAGTAGCAGAAGATAAAAGATATATGATTCTGAAATATTTTATTTCTATTTTTTATAACTCAGATGATGAAAAAGTGAAATGGATGGATCTTAAACATATGAGACTTACATATATAGACAGACATCTAGAAGAATATGGAAGAAGAGGCTGATAGAAATATGTGAGAAAATATTTAAATTAAAAACCGTTTAGGACACAGAAATGTGATGCAAGTGGATTACGTATTAAAGAAAATCATAAAGCAGGGATGAGGAACTCTGATTTTTCCAAAACACAGCAAGATGATCTGTCAAATTAGAATTGCAATAAAAGAGTGACTTGCCTGGAATGTGTAAGGCCATGAAATATACAGGAGACAACAGACATATGAGAAGTAAAAAAGGAGGAGACTTGAGATGACTGGATGGTAGGAAGTTGCTTGAATTGTAGCCTTTATACAGAGGGCAATCAGGATCACTGCATTTTTCAATTCTCAGCCTCTCACACTGAAAGGATTTTTCCTCAAATAGGTGACTATGTGTACTTGAAATCACAAGGGTTACTTGAACATTTGGGGATATGGTCAAATGCTGGACTGCGCTTTCTTTTTTAATAAGGATGGAGGTGAAATTATCACTTGAAAGTTCATACATTTGCACTATTTTTCCTATAACTCCTCACTGTTTCTTCCACAGCTGAGGAAATAAAATAGGAAACAATATTCTTTCTATATCTAGCACATATATCTTGCAATATATATTGTTGGCCATACACAGACAAATGCAAAGAGAGTAACAAGTAAATGCTCACTCAAAACCTGGTAGAGCTGTAATTCATGTCTGCAACAGGGTCACATCAAACTTCAATCTTCCTTTGAAATAGTAATCCAAATAATTGTGAAAAGCAGCACACTAAAGGATTGTGCTTTTAGAATGATTTTGTAAAGCAAATGTAATGACCTTTTACTAAATTATTATTTATCTTTTTTATTTCAATTAAAAACTTTTTTTCTATATTTGGTTAAATTGATGAATTCATAATATATAAGGTTAGCAGATCAAACTCAGGAGGAGGCTATATTGCTCCAAGTATTGTGGTGATTTGAGGACACTGTCTCTGAATGGCTTTGAACTCTTCTCAGTCAGGCTGTAGCTTTCATCCAAGACATTTAGAAAGTACAAATCTGCACAGTCATTCATTTCAATAGCGTTCTTTTACAGTTTTATTGTACTGCTGCTAAGCCTATGTCAATAAATATTTCTAAATGACTTGACAATTTGCAGCTTTTTAAAGGGGTTAGTCAAAAGCAGCTGAATTCCAAGTTCAATTAACATGCTATGAACCTGGCAAAGACCACACAAAGGAATAAGGTTAAGAATTTTTAAAATATTTACTTACAGTTATCCCCTCTGGATAGTCTAAATTAAGCACAGCAGCCACCAGGCAAAGTACTCCAGCATTTTATGTAACCACTTGATTCACCTGCTGTTTCACCAAAAGTAGGAGATTTCCCAACCACCCTATAGAAGCAGCTCATCACTCTGTGGACAGCCTTAGAATCCATACGCTTAGCGATAATTTGACTCTATAGCAAAAAGGCGAAAAAAAAATAAAAAAGAAAAATATAGTTCATGGTTAGAAACTAAATACTGGAATTTAAATGCCTCCATTCTCATTTAATGGCCAAAGAATAATTTGCAGGATTAGAGAAAAAGAGCTTTTAAACTTCCTTGAAGTTTCTTTATATATTTCACAAATGTAGCATTTGTACTGACAAACAAACGACTATATTACTGGTGAAATAATACAATAAATAATACCATCCAGTGAGGGCCCAGACAGTTAAAAAGGAATCCTAGGAGGATATAGAGACTCAGAAAAAGGCTATATCCTTGACTTTCTGGATTGCTTATAAACCCTGTTTTTTAACTGCCTTTTTTCTCATGTTCTCTGACTAGATAATTGTATTGCTAGACTGCTGACAACATAGAAGTACTATACCCCATTTCCATTCAAACACTGACATTTAAAATGCTAACAGAAAAGATGCATGAAATAAAAGAATTACTTTCTATGTTTCTTCATAAATCTCATACATTTGAGTCTATAAAAATAATCCCTATTACTTTTAAATTATTTTATAGAGTTGATTTCTGACAGTTTCTCAATTTCAGAGCATATAGAAACAGGATATTCAAGAGATGTTTGCAAGAACAACTGAAAGGTGAAGTCAGTGATATAAAGCTGTAACAAGTATCTGAATCAAACCATTGTAATTTAAAGTAACTTCCAGACTAGGGGCTGATATCTCTACCTGGAAATCATTTCTACAAGTAGTTGCTGGCATCAACAAGAATTATGTGAAATACGACTACTGATTAGCCCAAAGAATGAACAACAGTATTAAAGCATGTGACAAATTTCAAGATCTATACCAGGTCACACATATTTATTGACATAAACTCATGATTGATGGAAAAAAATTATATTCTTCTTGCAATTTCAACTGCCCTTTGGCACTTTGTCCACATTAGTCTTCATTAGGGTGAAGTATAGCATCAAACCTTTAAGCAACTGCCAAAATCTTTCTATATTTTCCTAAAAGAAAAAATCATCTTGCTACCTTGAATGCTAAGAATGAAAAAACCAAAGATTTAAAGGCTTCAGGGAAAAACAAGTATCTCCCTTGACAGAAGAATTATCATGATTTTTCAATGTTTTGTTAGGGGGTTTCTGATTTTCTCTTATTAATTCTCATAATCTCTTGAACACAGGAAATTTACTTTTCCTTTCACTCTGAGCACCCTTATTTCTTCTGAATTTCAATGGAAAGCTATGAACCTCCACTCAAATACCTCAAAATTCCCCAAAAGAATGTGTGAGATGGAAACAAAAGATAGGAAAATGTTTCATGTTTATTTACAGCAGATATAGCTGAATAAATATCAATGTCTCCCCTACCAGTGTTTTTGATCTCTGCTAAGAGTTATCTGGATTAAGAGCAATAATTTTGCTCATAGTTCTTTCCTCATTTTTTACATACAAATAATAAAAGCAAAGATGAGGAAAATATACAAATAAAACCCCCAAACCATAAAAGGCACTGATCTAAAAACTAAATTATTAATTTCATTACTTTGGAAATACATAATGGAAAACTAGGTAAGGATAACAATTCACATTAGTCAGGAAAGTGAGGGAGCAGAGTCAGGCTTAGGGTTCAGGGAGCCACAAAGCCTACAGCTCCAGGGACACTGGGGATGCAAAAGGCGTGCCGAGGGGAGCACAGCACTGCAGCAACACTGCTTCCCCTCCACATTCTTCCCACCTGGGCTATCCTGATGCTGTGCCAGTCAGCCTCACCACTGCCTTTATGAGTACTATTTTGAGGCTACTAAGAGCATTGTTGAGTAGACACATGTTATATTTATATCAAGTAGAGTATGTGGTTCTTTTTTACATTGCTGATTTTTTGCTTACTCTGAACAGAAATCATCATATCTTTTATTCAGAGGAAATCCTCTCTTTTTTTTCCCCAGTAATTGTTATCATTCAGTGTAGGCTGGCACATACAACACATACAACTTCCCCTACTTTTACATTCTCTATTTCTTTCCTGTGTTTTGACAGATACCTTTTTGAATTTTTTTGCAGTATCTACCTGCCTTAACAGAATTAATTTTTAGTATTACTGTAATTCTTGTTCAGTTCAGAAATATTTCTATTTTACCTAGGCTACATTATATTCTATTTACTGTGGTTTGGAGATGTGGTTTCTGGCTTACCAGTCAAACAACACAGTTATATCACATTTAAGCAGCCCTGTATTGTTCTTTTTTATCAGAACACCAACAAATTTTGACTTCTTCATCTAGTTTTACTTTCTCAGTATGGATGTACACACCAGTCCCTTTTGTTCTTCCCTGTAAGTGTTTGGTTTTCCTTACTATAGCCAATGGCTTTTGCATACTACAGGTGAGTACATAAAAATAATAGCATGTGTGTTGGTCCTACTCTTGCCCTAAATCTTTACATATCCCCAACTCTGTACTCAGCAATACACTTACAGAGACATGTAAGACATATTGTACAATACTTTTGTGGACAGAAATACAATGCAGTAGTAATGCCCATTAAGTTACTAGGAAATAAATCAAGGAATAAACCGGGGAAAATATTTTAACCAAGGATGCAGTAAATTTCATCTGTAAAATCAATTATTGTTACTGCATTCCAAGTTTGGCTTTTATTTGTCTCTATTTCTGCACTGCTGTTTCTTTGTACTACTTGCTCCTTCCTAATGTTCCTGTTCTCTCTAGACCAACTTTTGATTTCTTTGCTCTAGAATTTATGATAAAAACTATTTTCAAGATGATGAAACCAGATCATAATTTTAACCATTCTGGTGCTTAACAAGATGAAAGCTCAAGCACACTCACACCTTTTTTTATGTCAAATCCTAAATGACGATTACAGTTTGATGTGCCTGTGAAATCACTGGTTTGCTTACTAGTGCTAAACTCTGTCTCCAGAGGAGGAAAGCTTAAAATAGTGGAAAAAGTAAGGTTAGGAAAATGTACTTGGACAGTGCCAAACATATAGAAAATGTCTCCGAATCCCAGGTTACTTTAGAAATCAAATGCTGCTATTTGCTAAATGATTACTGCTGTCCAGATAATAAAATTTCAGTTTGTTCTCCAGACTCCCTTTTGACTAGGGAATACTCTGGCTTTGGTGAGATACCTGTCATTTGAGAAAGCTCTTATCTTTTAGCTACTGTTCATGTTTTCAGATTCATGTATAGTGTTAGAGGTTATCTTGCAGTATTTGGTATTTTCCAGAGGAGTATTTTGCATATGTTTGCATTTTTTTTTCATTCCTTCTAGTTCATTTTGTAGGTATAAAACCAGCAATAGATGTGAAGAAGCTAAAGCAGAAAATCTAAGATAAAAACACTTGAAATGCATTTTAAAAAACCCTTAATGTCAGAATGTAGCAAGATGTATTTATTTTTACACCATACGTTATAAAGCTCATAATGATGTTTTACAGCCTAGAGATCAGATATATTATCTTTGTATCCATCTCCTTCTGTATAGCCTAAGAAGAAATAACTGAAGTTTGATAATTTCTCCTTCTGTATAGCCTAAGAAGAAATAACTGAAGTTTGATAATTTTAAAGGGAACTTTTAGAAATGTGTAACATTAAAGTCAAGTTACAGATGAACAAAATTAATCTCATAATTGAGGGACAATGAGAGTAAAGAGTCATAGGAATATTCAGACTGTGGCATTACTCACTATTTTCTTCTGAATTAAACAAAAATTCTTTACAGTATGATTGGCAATCACCAAACATACTAAGTGTAACAAGGGCAAGTGCTGGATTCTGAGCGTGGGACAGGGAAACTCTGATTGTGTCTATAGACTGGGGAATGAGAGGCTGGAGAGAAGTGCTGCAGAAAGGAACCTGGGGGTCCTGGTCGATGTCAGGTTGAGCATGACAGCAGTACCCTGGCAACCAGGAGAGCCATCCCTGTCCTGAGGGGCATCAGGCACAGCATCACCAGCTGGCCGAGAGAGGGGATTGTCCCACTCTGCTCTGCACTGGGGAGGCCTCACCTTGAGTGCTGGGGGCAGTTTTGGGTGCCACAACATACAAAAGACATTAAGCTATGAGTGAGTGTCCAGGGGAGGGCCACAAGGATCTGGAAGGGAAGCCTTACAAGGAGTGGCTGAGGTCACTTGGTCTGTTCAACCTCGAGGAGACTGAGGGAAAACCTCAGTGCAGTTACAACTTCCTTGTGAGGGGAAGCAGAGGCACAGGTACTGAACTCTTCACTCTCAGGACCAGTGACAGGACTCAAGGGAATGGCATGAAGCTGAGTTGGGAGAGGTTTAGGCTGGATAACAGGAAAAGGTTCTTCACCCAAAGGGTGTTTGGGCACTGGAACAGCTCCCCAGGGAGTGGTCACAGCACCAAGGCTGACAGAGTTGAAGAAGTGTTTCGCCAATGCTCACAGGCACATGGTGTGACTCTTGACGTATCCTGCACAGGTCCAGGAGCTGGACTTAATGATCCTGTTGGATCTCTTCTAACTCAGCATGTTCTATGAAACTATTGATCCCATGATAATTTTTTACGTTTTCTCTTATACCCCTTTTATATACCCTTTTATATAACTTTTGTGTATTCTTAATGCTTTTAAAAGCCCACATACTTGTAATTCTTTAAGTCTGACAACTTAGTTTAGACCCAATATTCCATTAGGTCAGGAGACCAAACATCCTGAAAACCTTGCAGTTGGAGGCCAGAAAGCCCTATGTTAAACTGGGAAACCAAGATCTTCCCTACAACATCCTGCAAACTAAAATAAGCTCATTCAAGGGAGAATTCTTCTCCATAGGGGGTCCAATCGAACCTCTCATTAGGGAACCTTTGATAGATATGCTAATTTGCAAAGCGTATAAACTGTATACGCAATGTACCGAGCATGTACTTTTTGATGTGCATTTCAGCACGTTCCATCTGGACGACGTGGTGCCCGTCTGAGGATCCTTAAATAAGTATGGAGGTAAAAACTCCTTTTTCCCTTAACCATGCCTGGCTTTTAAGACCAGGGAAAGGCAACACTATGCATACTGACGCAGCTCAGCCTGGCCGCAGGGGGTTAAAGGCAAGAGGGCTTTGTGCCCTGTCTCACCTGCCCGGCTAGGAGGGGTTGGTGCCAGCTGCCTGCACCTGGATAAAAGGGCAAGCCAGCAGCCTCAGTCAGAGGAGCAACCCTCCTGCTGCTAACAACAGTGCTTGCTGCTCAGTGCTGCCGTTGGAATATTGGCCGAGGAGCCGGAGTAAGGGAATAAAAGGAGGAACTCTTCATCCAGTGCAGTCCAGGAAAGCTTTATTCCATAAAGCGGAGCCA
>VZRF01014794.1:743918-757805 GCA_013396875.1 Vireo altiloquus
GGGGGGGAGGGGGGGGCGGGGGGATGGAACCAACCATTTCAAGGGGATAACAAAGAACATTTTACAATACAATAAAGTCAAATGGAACACCCCACAAACAGCAACAAAGTCCAAAACCACACTACCACAGAATAGAGTTTTAAAGAATTTAAAAGCTAGGGGTAAAAAATAGAAAGCAAATTGTATAATCTCACAAAATAAGAAAGGTAACTGCCAGTTCACTGTCAAAGGCTGAGCTATCTTATCCTTTTGGCTGTGGTGCAAGATTTAGACAGATCTATGGAATTCCTAGGTGCTCATTTTCCTTCCACATTAATTTTTCCCTCTACCTTTCTGTTTTATTTTATTATACTTAGCACCTTCTACATCAGCATACACACAGCGCTTGGGTTATGTCATTCCTGTCAGTAAATGGCTCCACAGAGTTTGGCATACACACTGGCATACACTTCCTGCTATTTTGACTCCTTCATTACTAAAAGACTATTGGTAGATGGATGTTAAGTACGGACAAGAATGTGGAACCCAGGGTTACTGACAGTCATGCCTGAAAAATAAATGGGATATTCCCAATTTAAATGGGCAATACAATCATAAATCTGTCTGAAAATTATTTTCATTTTTGAAACAACCTAAAAAATTAGGCTAGATTATGAATTTCTATTTCTTAATATTTACTCTTAGTGAAAAGTTACTCCCATCTTTCATATCACACACAAAACTCCCAGTGACTTTCTAAAATCACTGCAACTACCTTCATGAACAAAAGACTTTCCTGTTCCATAACCAGATTTTCAAACTATATAGGAAGTGGGAAGCATGCAGCAGAATCACAGTAGGTTACCTTCAACTGCTTTTCTAGTTTTGCTAATGCTGTTCTCTTCCTGGCTTGTGACACACTATTAAGAAGCATTACAGTGTTTGGCAGGATCTTGATCCATATAAGACATGGCAGATATTCTAATTCAGTTAAGTAACAGCTATATTACTGCTAGGATCAAGAAAAGGTTAAAAGACAGGTGTGGTGTCCTTTGGTTTCCTTAAAAAACCTAAAAATTATATTTATATCTCAGGTCTTGCCATAATACCCTCTCCGGACAAATATTTCAAAACCATCACACTCTAAATGTAGATCTAATTGATAGCCAGACAGCCAAACCAATAATGGCCATATTACAAATATACTCAGTTACTTATTTGTAGAAGCCACTCTAAAGTGGTAGGAAAAATACACATGGATAAAGACAGATTGTGAATTTTTGGCAAGAGCTTAAATTGCTGCATTTTTAGTGTTCATAAGTGTTGAAAATGTAAAACTTTATGAACTAAAACAAAATTTGGGAAAAATCTTCATTGTCCATGTATTGTTCCCTGCAAAACTCTTTACATTTATAAGGGAAGTGATATAGCCGTGATGAAAAACAACCAAAGGGTCAGAATTCCTTTTCCTCTGGCCACAAGATTTGCATTCTTAGCTGCATATCAGTCCACTTATAGGAAAAGGAAAGATTTTCCTTTTACCCCTTTCCAGCAGTTTCTCAGAGAAATTGGAAGTGTGGTTTTAATTCCCACTGCCTGAGGAGGCCACTGAACAAAGAGAAGTGCTTCAGTTGTAACGTTATGTTGTGGATGCACAGTAAGTAACACTGGTGATTGTATTTCTGAGTTGCATTTCATACTAGGCTCAGACACCACCCGAATGCTTTGGTATACACCTTCAGGAGCATAGTCAGAAGTCAAGCAATGCTTTGCATATCAGGTGTTTTTTTTTGTCATTGTATTTCTAACACTTCCCGTTGTATGTTTTTTACCAGAACTTGCGTGTGGTGTTATTCCTCATGTTAAAATATTCATTATTTTTCTACCTAATTTCCAAGAGTAAGAATGTTCAATTCCTACAATCACTGAACAACAGCAAAAAAAGTACCCTAAAAATCTTCTTTCTCTAAACAATTTTCTAACTCTAGGAATACAGCAAATATAAATCACTTGGGTACTTCATGGTATTTCACAGCAGGAAAACATTGCTACTGTTACATAAGTAGAGAAAGAATATGAAACATGAACCCTAACAATAATGGAGACGCATAGATGCTAGTATTGCAAGTTGTATGCCAGAGGGTTTCCAGAGGGTACTGTATTCACTATAAATCTTACTGGTGGCAGATTTTCTGTTCTGCTGACATTTCCTTCATCTCTTTGTTTCTATGAGTTCTAACCAAACCATTTAAATGGGGATCTAAGTGAGTATCAAGTTACATGATCAAGGATATTGCAAATTTTAATACTACATTTATTTGAAATGTAGAGTTTGACACTAAGCTGGAACACTCCTCCATAAGACAGATTCTCATTAACTTTAGTGGTTATTAATTTCTTACAAAGCTTTCAACAACTTCAGTTGCTAAAAGCTGTAGGAATATTATGCAGGAAAAGTTACTTTCCCAATGTGACACCTTTTTGGCTTGTATAAAATTTAGGACAATAAAATTCCAATCCCTGTCTAGACCTTCTACATGGCAGTTACAGTAGATACATCAACTGCAAATTATATGCAAATAGGGATTTTAGAAATACAAACTATTATAAATACTAGATCAGACTCTGGATCCAGAGTTCATTCAAATGTTTTATGAAATGAGGATCAAATACTACATCTTGTATACATTTAAAGTCATAAGTTATAAATAAAGGAAGTTCTGAGGGTTCTTCATCCATTGTGGTTCACTAAGGTAAGCTCTGACCTCATTCCCACCTACAACCTGCCACTTAGTAGTTTTTTGATGCTACTGACACATGAGAGAAATTCTAAATCAGAACTTTCCACTAAAGGTTATTACAATTTAAAAAATCTGCACAAGGCTTTGTAAGCACTAAGTGGTAACAGTTCATGCAAGATCTAATGTTGTTCCCTTCCATTAAGTATTCCACTTCAGAATGTCTACCCCCATAAAAAGAGAAAAGAAGACATTTTGCCTACTCTTCTCTCCTAATAGTCTTCCTGGAAAAGAAATTATGGAGAAATCAGGATTTCACTTTTTCAGACTCAGTTTGAAAAATATTGTCATAAACGAAGGGAAGACAACTCCCAGCCAGGAGTATCTGTTGCCAACATGCCATCCAAGAGAAATATATTCACAATTTTGAAGGTCTCAGAGTAAATTGAAAAACAAAAACCAATATAAGCAATGACTGAACAAGGTTAGCAACAAATTAACAAGGTTAAAAAAATTAAGAAAATGGACAACTAAGAGGAATGGCATTTCCTCCCTAGATTCATATGGATGTAAAATTTTAAAAAAAAATGTTTCTTGAGACTGTTATCAATTCTGATTTATGTTGCAGTTATCTGTTGTTACAGTCGTAAAAGTTGATATAATAAAATAATTTTACAGGATACAATGAGCAAACAGGATCTGCCAGGAAACAAGTACCTCTATCCAAAATTAATATGCAAAAAGGAAATTTAAAATACAGGGAATATAATGTGATATAAATATTCCAGCCTAATTTATTTAGATCACAAAGAAAATGAAAACTTTTCTAACACTGCAGCTAACAGATGACAAGATTAATATCCATTCTAGAGAGGTGTGCACCACACAAGTATGTGTACATATATTTGTACTATTTGAATCTTATCTTGACCTTCTTCCAAACTCTTATGAGTTCGAATGAAAAAAAAAAAAAGAAATTAATTTCTTGGCTTAATGGCACTGAAAGGTAAAATTTTGACTTTGCCAATTTACCTTGCAACTGAGTAACATAAAATATCACAGCAAATTTCTTGAACAAATATTCTGAAATGAAAAGTGGCAGTGTTTCATCAAAGAAGATCAGTTAAAACATTTTGACAACTGAAATTATTTCAGTGTTCTTTAAAGAAGTGTTATTGAAACCTACCTGCTTTCATTTTAATGAGGTGAAGTTCTTCAATGAAAACAGTATTATCTCAGAACATTTTATAAGACTTCAATTTTTCTTTCCACGTCTGATGTAAATGTGCATTTGAAATTAACAATTTAAAATGGGAGACACAAAAGTGTTTCATATTGGCACAAAGCTTTGCTTCCATGAAAGGTGTCATGTTTTAAGCCCAGCTGGAAACTGAGCATCACATAGCCTCTCACTCAACCCCTTTCTCCCTTCTCTCCAACCCAGTGGAATGGGGGGGAGGATCAAAGTAAAACTTGTAGGTTGAAATAAGAAGAGTTTAATAGGGAAAGCAAAAGCTACGGACGCAACCAAAGCAAAACAGGGAATTAATTCACATGCTTCCCATGTTCAGCCATTGCCAGGAGAGCAGGGCCCCACCACATGTAATGGTCACTTGGGAAGACAAATGCCATCATTTAAAATATTCCTCCAGTTGCTCTTTCATCCCCACAGCTCCCTACAGAGTCACATGATGTCACAAGGTCTGGAATATCCCTGTGGTCAGTTGGGGTCACCTGTCCCAGCTCTGTCTCCTCTTAACCTCCCATGAACCCCCAACTTCCTTGCCAAGGTGGCAGTATGAAAAGAAGAAAAGGCTTTGGCTCTGTGTAAGCCCTGCTCAGCAACAACAAAAACATCTTTATATTATTTGGCACAAATCCAAAAAACAGCCCATACTAGCCACTGCGAAGAAAATTAACTCTACCCCAGATGAAACCCGCACAGAAGGAAAGGAGGTGGGCAGACTAAGCTACTAGACATTTCACAAGCCAGATACATGACTACTGCATCAAAAGATTTGTTTCGAGCAGAGTCACAGAAGAGCGATGCTGCTTTTAACCCTACTTCAGACCATATCCTATTATAGCCAATTGCATATTATTTTTCCCAACTCCAAAATGCAAAACAAATGTAAAATGAGAAGAATAAGGGCATCTACTATGAGACCTTGATTATCACTCTATTATCTGTATAAATTACACTCAGAAGAGCTTTTCAAATTTATCTTGCCTTTTAAGAACAGCTCACCACAAAAATATTTTGCAACTAGCACTGAATTAAATCCATTGTGCTTTCCTGTGACACTGATGAAGGAATTGTGTGCTATGTTTTCATGACAAACACATCATTAGTGTACATACATTTAAGTTGATTATTTCATTCAGCAAGAAGGGACATTAGGGTTAGAATGATACAAAAGCACAAATCACACTTGATGTTTCCCAAATACCAAGCTTTGTGTGATCCAATCAAGATTTCATCAAATGTTTTATTAAACTCAGTCACGTGAGCCTTGCTGAAGCCAGATGATCTCTTATTATCAACTAGGAGTAAATTACATTCATTTTTGAACTGAATTTCAATGAAACACTTCTTAAAATACTTGGAATCCAGAAGGGGGTTAACTTATAAAACCATGAAATTGCTACTGTGTTTTTCCCTAGAAATTAAATGGTAAGCAGAGAAAATCAGCATTGTAAATATTACTGATCACAAAAAAATTGAAGAGTATGATACTAGCAATACGGAGTATGATCACTAATGACTAAAAGGAATTCACTTTGACTTATTTGTAGTCAAACAATGAGAAAAAGATTCCTGACTAGGCAGATAAATTGCATGTTAGTAAACAGCATAAAAAGTACTGCACGTTTCCTCCATATTCAGGTTACATTTTCAATCTTTTATATGTAAGATGAACAGGGGAAAGACCTAAATATATGAATTTAAAACATGAATGAATACATGCATGAATGAGCTTCCTATTCAGAGGCTGAGAAAGAAAATGCTGAAAAGATGAGTTTCTGTGTCCAGCCTTCCTGAAATGGATCCTATGTTAACAGTAACATGTGCTAGATGAGGAATATCAAAGGCAGAAACAGATTTGCCTGTCCACTGAACCTCCAATTCTGCACCTGAGGTATGCTGAGTGGAGGAACGACTCCCATAACCTGAAGATAAAATAATTTCTAATCCAGGGAGAAAGGGTATTTCTAATGTCCGTAATGGGCACTCCAGAAGTGGAAATCAGGGCATTAATTTAGCTGAAAGTACAATTGTAAGAATCCTACTTTAAAGAATTCCCTTAGAAATTACAGAACAATGCATGCGGTAGGGATCCAGCTCTCTGAGGTATGTGTGAGGGTGAACCTGGTTCTTACCTGTCATTGTCTGCTCATGTCTGTGAGTAGACAGCCTGGTTTTCATCACTCCACTCACACCAATTAAACCTTTTAGCAGGCACTGGTAACGCACAACTGCACAGTCAAGCCACATGTCAGTCAGGTAAAACAATGTGTTTACAATTGTTTCCAAAACCACCTGATTATGTTTAGTTTGGCATACTATGCTGGGCGCACCTGGCAGGGGCCTGCAGGGTGGCCTGTTTGGGAGGAGGCCACGAACCACGCTGCACCGGCATCAGGAGGCAAAGGAGGGCCAGAGATGTGAGGAGACACCAAGGAGCTGCTCTTGGGGAAGACCCGTGGGGGACGAGCATTTGGAGGCCCATAGCAGGAGAGGTGCTCTTGGGAGGAGGCTTCATGCAGAGGGGGAGCACCCCGGTAGGCAGCGGCCTGGGCGAGGGGAAGCAGGGACACCCCGAGGGGCTGTGGGCCCTGAAGGGTGCATGCCGGAGGATGTACACGGAGAAGCACAGACCAGGGGGGATGTCCAGGACAGAGCTAGTGGCAGCAGAAAGAAATTCCTACACAGAACTCCAACTTCCTCCATGGCACATTCAAAGGAAGTGGGATGGTCTGGGTTTAACCCACAGTGAAAACAGAGAACTTGATATAAAAAAGAGGTCAGGAGAGGTGCTCAGCTTAAGCTGAGCCTAGGAAGTGGGGGGAAAAAAGGTGTTTAACTGTTTATGTCTTCTTTTTTTCCTCAATTACAGATTAGTGATTAGAAACTTATATTAACCGGTAATTAATTAATCTAAATGCAAGTTCCCTGAGGCAAGTCTGTTTTTTCTGTAACACATCCATAAGTTCTTATATTTTTATGGGAGTTTCACTGTCATTCAATTGATGAGATTCATCAGACAGAGGATATAAAACTGCATTATCAGCTTAATTATTACCATTATTCTTCCCCTGGAAGACGTCTGATGCACGACTAATTTAAAATATATATTCAAGTGAAACTTACAGCCCTGATAACCACAACAGATGTTCAGGACTGTTTGCTCTTCATTCTTTTTATTTATTATGTTGCAACTGTTATACATTTTTATAGTGGATGCAAACCTGGAAGTCTGTCTTGCTTCTCGAGTAACATCACATACTTCCAGCACTGTGTTCAAACCTTTAACTACAAACTGGAAATTTAAACTGTGCAGTTATTTGGAAATCAAGTGCAAGAAATGAAAAAGAAGGAGATGTCTGACTTTGCATAGTGTTATTAATGAGCAGCTGATAGGCCAAAAAGCTTTTCCTATCCAAGTACACTGAATCATTCAAGTGGTAAAAAACAAAGCAGTCATTCTGACCCTTACCACAGTAAAACCCCTCTTAGATATGACTTCCTAAAGCACAGATCATTCCAAGACTGACACCTCAGTAGGTTGAGACCTCAGCTTCTGTAATAATCTAATATAGAAGTTACCGCAAGTTGATAGGAAAATGGCAAGGAAATAATCATTGATTAAAAAGGAGTTCAGGACAGTGCAGTTTGTCTCAATACTGACTAAAACAAACAAACCAAATATTTCGTGGCATTTAGGAACCAAAATTCTTTCCTTTCAAAATGTAAAGTGTCTAATTAGACAACCATATGAAGAAACAGACTCATAATTTACTGTTGGACAGAAATTACACAACAGTAAAATCACATTGTGAATTTCTAGTATCAAAATATTGCCAATATACCTTATTATTTACTAATTCCCCAGGGGGGATTGACCAAACTGTCCAAATATCTCCTTTTATGACCAGGTGACTGTGGTGGTGTGCAATTTTGTTTTGCTTTGTTAATTGTTCCGATTGTTCCCTGCCTTCCCCAGTTAAAATGGCTTGCCCCAGTTCCCCCTATTAAGTTATGTAAAGTTCTGTAACCCAGTTGTTCACTCCACAAGCTCCCCCCCTAAGGTTCTATGTATGGGTATGCCTCTTCCCCTGTTCCAGTGCTTTCCCTGCCTCTCACCCTAAACCCCGTCCTGCTGGGCTGTCAATCCCCAAGGACTGTTCACTCCCACTCTGGAAATCCCCTCTTTCCTCCACGCCCCAATAGACTGAAAGACTGTAAATTTCCCCGAGTTAGACCCCATTTGCCCCAGACTTTGAGAACCCTCCCCATTGAACTGACGTGAAAAAGATAATTCTTTGAGGATAGATGATTAACGGAAAGGTAAATCTGGGTAGTAGTAGCACTTCCACCGAGATAAGATGAGAGGTAGGCAGCAGGTTGGAAAGAAAGCAGGCCATTCAATGGACCTGACACTGAAGCAGATGTTGCAGGGTTTCATACTCTGTGCAGGCACTCAAAATAATGCATATGAATCTTCTGAAAGTAGGTGAAGTAATACACCCACTCTCTATAAAGAATTGGAAATTCTTAGATTTCCTACACTCAGTAGTAGACATGCTCAGTTTATCATTAGAGGTAAAATTTTATAGAGTAAGCCTCACCTCATGGTTAAAATGTGTGATACTAAAGACAAATTCTGTAATATGGCACTTTCTTTCATTTGTTTTTAGCAGTAAATCTGAGAAAAAATAAAGATAACACATCACTTCTGGCAAAGAAATGTTGCTGCATGTCTCTGATGTAACCTACTGTTTGTGACTTAGTACATGAAACAATTAGTTCTGCTGGCCTGACAATGTGAGAGGGTCCATGTCTTATGTATTTCTGAATTCCACACTTTGAATTTGTAAAGCATACAAAATACAAGTAGATTTTTTTCCAAGGCATGGTTATATATGTATATATATATATTTAATGTTGAAATTATCTAAGAAACTGTTTCAGCGCAGCCTAACACAAATGTAATGATAAATTATGGTTGAAAATTACGTGGATAAATGATTACTCTTTTGAAGAATTAAACTATATACTCGTTCTCCTCTTTCAACTGCATGCATAAGTATTCAAAAGGCAAAACCCTTACATTTAATAGTTTAAATATTTTTTCTCTTCTTATTAGATTTAAGAGAAAGAAAATCAGATTCAGGACAGAATTTAGCACGTTTCTGTAAAATTTACCTAAAACTAAGACACTATCAAAAATGTTGATCCTAGAGCTGTCATTTTTTAAGAGAAACTTCATTTATGTGAAGTTTGGAACCTATTTGAAGTGATTCTGATATGATCTGAAGTGCTACAGATGCTGTACGTGCTTCAGTAAATAAGATGCAAAACACTGATTAAGATTGTTTCAGTCATTTCAATTCTTTTTCTATGTTGATTTTCAATGTGTTATAATCCCTTTTGTAATTTATGATGAGAGAGTTTCAATCATCCCTTTTCTGAGGTCACATAAAATTTGACAAAGAAATGTCTAGATTTTTAGTTTCTGCTAACAGAAGAATCTGCTTTGAAGAGGTCACTTTGAGATATAAATCCATGCAGTGTAGGAGATCACTGATTTATTTTATTTCATGTAATGAAAACACATCTGTGGAAACAGCAAATTAAGTCGTGATGAGGCCAAGCACCCTGAGGAGTCAGAGAGAAGGATGGTTATTAAGCAAGGAGCAGTTAGGAAGCAATCATGCTGCCCTCTCTTTCTGTCCGTCTGAGGCATTTCAGCCTGGCTCTGGAGCAACCACCTCATCCCAGTGGCTGAAAGAACCACCAACACACTGATGTCACTTCTGTTTAAACACCAAGATCAGGTTCGCAGGCTAACCTTTTCAATGCAGACTGGCACACTTAAATGGAGTCTTAAATTTACATCTTTTCTTCTTGTACTGCTCTTAGACATCCACTGACAAAACAGCTTTTCACTTCTAAACCCAACAAAACTTTTAAGAATGACAAAACTACTGATTGTGTTATATGTAGGTCTGATCTGATCCTGATACCATTGATATCAGCAACAATTCAGTGATTTAATTTCAGTGGGAAAATCAGATTGATTAAGCAATGGACATTAATAAAAAGAGACTGTTCACAGTGGAGTTTAAAATAAGGCAAGTAATCTAATTTAGTGATTAATTCTGAGGAAACCTAAGTACTTGAGTACTCCATAATTTAAAATCCTGTATTTGTTAAGGTACAAGGAGATGTTTTTTGCTTTGTTCATCAGAACAGAAGATTACAGAAATAATTCTGCTGTTGAAAATGAAACAACTAGATAGAGAGATACCTTACTCCCACATTAAATTCAAAAGGAATTCAATCTGGGAGTAGGTGTACATGTAGAGAAAGTAAAAGACAAAGTGAAAATGCAGTATTTTATTAGGAGGAAAGATCCAGAAAAAAACCAGCATCCTTTAATTTATATATTAATATATTTCTTTCTAATGCATGAAGGAAGTTCTGACTGAGAGGACCATCCTTTTCATAGACAGGCATTCCTTGAATGCCTTAATTGTAGTCAGGCTCTTGATCCCAAAATCTGATCCTACTCACCTCAGGCAGCCAAGCTTACCGTTTTATTTCCAAATATGACCCAAGATAAAAGATCATAAACTAATTCTGAGATATGTTGATGTTCCCTGGCATACACTGGATGTCTTATAATCTGTCTGCCAACAGAGGCAAACGTTCATAACTCTGGTTTACCTGGACACTTAAGTACAGAAAGGACTATCTTGCCAAAGCTTCACAGTGTAGATAGGCTGTACCAGGAAATCTGGCTAAGGCATTCTTAGAAAAAGACCCAGTCAGCTCACAGAAGACAGGTAAATGTTGCCTTTACAGGAGAAATTTGTATCTCTGAAATAAGTAGAAATATTACTTAAAGTTTTTCAGGTGTCTCAATTAAATTTATTGGAAAGCAGCACTAGCCTTGATATTTTGGAGCATTTATTTGCTAATTTTAGCTTTGTGAAAGTTATGATATCTTACGATATGTATTTTTCTGCATATCTCTTTTTAAATTTAAAATACAACAGAAAGCTGTACAGTGGACCTTAGTTTTTCTCTCAACCCCAGACATCAAATTCCTAAAGCACATAAACACTGGTTTCTTTTTAATATGGGACTTGAATCTTTTACTCATCTCACACATACATGCTGATACATAGGAGTTTAAAGCCAAAAAACTATATTTCTCTGAGCTGCATCCTTATTGGTTTCAAATAAACTTGGTTTAGGCCAGTAAATTTGTACTGAATTCACCAGCTGATCATCTGGTCTATAACTGGTGAGCATTAGACTTAAAATAATAGACTTATAAATAATAAAAGCCATTCAAAAGAGACCACACAGACTTGATTTTTCCACAGCATTTTTAAGTAGGATAAATAAGGCTGAAGTTAATGGGGTGAACACTGCTGTACAACTGATGGCAGAAGATTACAGGAACATGAACTGTTACTTCCCTTCATTTGACCCATCTTCTTCCATTTCATCAGGCACTACAGGAAAGAGGCAGAGGAGCTGGTGACACTGATGTGTCATGCCAACAATCTGGAGTGCTGCCTAAGCTGGCTAATGTTTAATGTCATCTGCAGCTCTTAAGGATGCACTTCCACAGCAGGAAGACAGGGCATTGCTATTTGAGAGTGAAGAAATTTGCAACAAAATTGCTAAGATTGGAGTTATTATGGCTGGAAATGTGTGTGTAGGCATTAAAACCAAAATATAAAACAAGAGTTAAAAGGGTGACAAGGTTAAAACCCCTGTTTTGAAAACATAGGACATTGTTTCTAAGACACTATTCCCAGCAGTAAAATTAAGAAATGTATTATGTCAAGACTCAAAGTCTTGAAGTTGGAAAAATCCAAGCCCAGCTGACTGTCAGCAAACATCCTGTGTTGTAATACAATGAGGATGGCAGCAAGATTGCATTTTATCACATATACCAGCTGTTTTCCTGTTAGCTGCTCAGGAGAACAAGCTGCAAACATATATTTCAATGACATTTGAAATAACAAAGAATAAAAAGGAAAAAAAACCTAACAAAAAAACCTGGACAGCAGGCAAGAAATGTGGTCTAAGATCTATGGAGACTGAAGTAAGCAAGATTTTGATCCAAATTGCAATTCTAACATCTGATAACTACTAAAGGTTATAGGGTTTTTCATTGCCAGTCAAGAGGACCCAAAGCTGCTGTGAGGACTCCACTGCCAAGTCTCTTCTCCTGTGTAGCACAGAAGAAGAGATCCTGGCCAGGCCAGCTGGATACACATTTTGTTGGCAAAAATCTTAACATATTCAATGCTATTTAATCTGTTTTTACCGTGGTCCTAATGGTAGAACACTGAGGTCAAAAGGAAGTTAATATTTATTTTCTTTAGTTGAAAAAAAAGAAAGAAATTAAGACATTGATTTTATACTTTAGTTTTGGCCTAGAAAGGGAAGACCCACATTAATGTTTCAGGGTAGAGCAGGAACATGCTTTTGAAGGAAATCCTCTGAAGTACTCATATGCTTCTTTCATGTTGCAAAGTAGTGGCAGAGTACACAAACTTGATAGAGAAGTTGAACCAGAAGAAGCACTCAGAGTTTGCTGTAACTCACTTACTGTTCTCCACCTGCTAATAGGCACTTCTTATGGGAACAAACTACAGCTAGTTCAAACTAAAAATCATTTTTACTACAGTCGTTGGTACTCCAGCACGAGCTGTAACAACCTCTACAGTTAACACTGTAACTTAACCTCTACAGTTAACTTTGTAACTTAGCAAAAGCAGTGTCAAATATCCTTTCCTCTCTCTGATGGGGCAGAGAACATCAAGATGTGTTCTGATTTCTCCACTTTGACTCCTTTGCCCTCAGCTTCCTTCTCATACACGATTATGAATTTACCATTCTGTTTTCTCCATACTGAATTCTGCAATGATCCCTGTCTGTCAGGTTTTTCGGCCTTTTTATGTTTGTTTTGGGGCTTTTTTGTGTGTTCCTCTCAATTTTTCCTGCAGTAAAAACCCTGCTGCATTAACGGCTTGATTCTAGAAACCCTTAACCTGCCAAAATCTTCCCAACTTTCCGACGAGAGTGGGAGGTGAATGAGGACTACCCTAGCGAGGGATCCCCTAAAATCTCATTTGCAGAGGCTCAGCCAAGCTCCCCTGCTCAAGCTGGCCCTGGGCCAAGGCTCAAGCACAGCCCTTACTCACCTTAACAGGCTTTTAAACTGATGCCACAATACACAGGCTTAAAACCTCTCGGTGATTTTCTACATTAATACCAGGTGCCATGATTGCAAACTGAAAGGTTTGGCTTTTTTGTTTTATTTTGTTTTGGTTTGGTTTGGTTTTTGGTTTTTTTTTTTGGTTTTTTTTTGTTTTTCTGTTCTTTTGGTTTTTTGGCGGGTGTGTTGGGGGAGGAAGGTGCAATCATGTTTGACCTAGAATTCATTTTCATCCATCACAGCCCGCATCTCTGCTTGGCGGCACTTAATTCCCCCAAGAGACAGAACTAGCCAGTGCCGCTAAAAGAAGCCAGCTCTGACGGAAGCCTAGCCCCGGGCTGGCCAGGGCTGCACCGGCCCCCTGCCAGCGGGCTGGACCGAGGGCACCCCGTGTCCGGTGCCCGGTGACGGGAGAGGCTCTGAGCCGCCCTGCGCTGGTTCCAGCCCTGCGGGGAGCTCCCTATCCCCGTCAGGAGCGGTCTCCATCAGGCAGAGGAGTGGGTGCACAGCAGGGAGCACGCGAGGAGCTGGAAGAAGGGTGCCTTAGGCACGGGCAGCACGGCTGGAGCCGGGCCAGGGCAGAGGAGCAGGGGACATGCGGGACTGCAGCGAGGAGGGCAGAGCGAGAGGCACAGACGCACCGTGCATCCACATCTTCTGCGGCAGCGCCCGCCCTCGTCCCACTGAGGGGCTGGGGGGCGGGG
>VZRF01014794.1:765864-797432 GCA_013396875.1 Vireo altiloquus
CTGAAGTTTGTAGCTGCTGAACTGTTAGTCTGTAACAGTATATAAGAATATGCCTTGTACGATAAAAGTTAGCATTGCATGTACCCAGTGGAGTCCATGTTACAATTACCAACAAATGCTGCCCTCTGTGAGGATCTTGTTATAAGCGTTGCTGCGCATCTGTTGGTGAGCCCCGTGGAACTTGAAGTGCTGCTGAAAGAAGCAAGAAAGCTGGCCAACAATTAATCCCTTCAGAGTTGAAGGTGAGCCGTGGGGTACATGGGGGCTGGACAGCCCTCATCGGATAGTCATGTTTTCGGCACCCAGCCAAGTTCGTGTTTCAATCACCCACACAAATACACCTAATCTTTCCTTACTCAGAAGAAAAGCCGGACAGTCAAATTTACCCTGCAAAATACTGTCTTTCTCTTAGAAAGAGAAATTCATTCCAGTTTCAATTCTGAGATGTTATTTATATAATCCTCCTCTCACCCCCAATTGTATTTCTAACCAGAACAAAACCACAGTTCAACTAAGTTTGTCAGAATATAATTCAGGCTGTCAATGTGTACTATATTGTTTTCTGCATCTTGAGTTCTGGCCTTTATGCTGAGTAGACCAGAACTGCATAAAATTTTTTTTTTCTTTAAATCAGTGTATTTAATATAACGAACTAAATTATATGATATCCATTTTAATTCTTGTGAAACAGAATTTTATGTATGCAATCAAGGGAAATTTCATATATTTAAAAATCCTAATTCCACAGTGCTACCTGACTGTAAATCCAAGAACTTGAGTGCTCCTTTGAGGGTGCAAGGTGTTCAGCATGCCTTTGTGATCTTTGGAGTTTAACTTATGAGCTTCCAGCAAACAAACAATGGTGTGTAAAATATAAGTCAAAATTTGTGCCTGCTCTAAGGATGCGCTTGAACAATCTATTTAATCAAAATGTATTTCATTTCATGTAAAATATTGTTTTGAAAAGACGAAAATGTTGAAAACTTAAAAAATTTTTCTAACCCAATATTTAGATTTTTATTCTAAATTTATTTTCCATTTTGAAACATACATTTTTATATTAAAAAATCCATAAGAAGAATTCATGCAGGAAGAAAGACTGCAACAGTAAAAGTTCAGGAAGACAAGGCTTTAGGTCAAACTGAAGTACAGTGAAATCCTTTTTTCTGTTCCTTTCCCTGCAATGAAAATTTGATGTTCTTAAAAAATTGTTCTAGTGAGAAATTTAGTAAAAGAGATCAGGCTTTTTACAAGGAAAAGATTTAATTTAAAGAGGATCCATTTTGCCTGACAGTTTCCAGAGGTATGATACCTAGTGTTAGGTAGTCATTGGCATTTCCTCCAGAATTCATAAAAAGGTATGACATTCCTCAGATGATTAATCTCTACCCTTGGGTCTCTTTTTTGCACAATTTTGATGTATGAGAAAAATCATAGGAACTGTTCAAAAGTTATCTGTGAATTTTAAATTTGTAAATGTTTGTAAATGCTAATTTATTGTCCAAATCAATATCCTTATCCTAAAGTATATTAAAAAATCAAGCAACAGAGCTAAGTAGCAATTATTATCAAGGTGTAAGATTAGCCTGCAATTTACTCTTGCTAGTAGCTATCTATTGTAGTGACTTGATTTTGAACATCAATGTGGAGAATGGAAATTGTTCCATTATATATAATAGTACAAGGAGAATTGGGTCTGGATTGTACTTAAAATTAGCATTGGTTTTCTAATTGCTATACAGGCAAAGACTCAATTACAGGGCTTCAGTCCACATATGTAAAAGAATATCTATAACCAGTATTTCAGGGTGAAACTAACAAGCCTACAAGGGATATCAGTATCATGGAGATCCCTCACCTGTTTGGGTGGTTTCAGACTTCCTCTAATCAGTACTGCTGAATTATTTCTCCAAATAACCATAAGTGCCTCAGTCTGAAAACAGCATTTCTTAACAAATCTGTATTTCTAAATTGACATTTATCAATACTCTCTCTCCTATTTGTTCAATTCAGCAGTCGTTAAAAAAGAAAAAAAAAAAAGATAAAATATCTTGCTGAATTTTAAGAATGGAGATAATAAACCCAAACATTTTTATTCTCTCAGTTGTCTCTTTTTCCCCTTGGCCAAAAATGAATTCTAGAACTTCAATTCCAGTATTTACATACAAGAGGTCTGAAACAGTGCCAATGATTATGTAGCCAAGCACTTACATTTTTCCTCAAGTCATTTGCTTTGGAAGATGCTATGATAGTGTGACATATACTCAGATACTGTTAAAAATAAAAAGACGGCTTAGACCATTTAAAAATCCAGAAGCTTTATTAGCTGATCACTGGAGGCAGGAGCCGGGATAAACCCTGTGCCCTAGGCTGCGAGGCAGAGGAGAGCACACAGCCTGCTGGGTGCTCCGGACTGCAGCGACACGGGCAAATCCCACAGGACCCGGCTCTGCCCTCGGGAGCGCCTTTTATAGACTACAGTAGGATCAGAAGGGTTCACTTCCTTCTGGTCCATAAAGTGTTTCTGAGATTGGGCCGTCATTCCTGGCCTGTCATTCCTGGCCTATCATTCCTGAATGGTGTCATGTGATAGGTCTGCCTGTATCCAGTGATGGTCCACGGGTGGCAACTTTTTTGTCATTGGTGGTGACCTATTCAGTCTGGGTCTGGTCTTCCACCTTCCATCCCTCCTCCCTCCCCCAAGCGCCACTTTGTGATTACAGAGCCTTATTACAGCTGTACATTTGTATGCTGGCATTGGTAGTAATCACAGAATGATTTTTTGCTTTTTCTTTTATACCCCTCTTACATACTCTTTTATAATTTTACATATTCTTAGTGCTTTTAGCCTACATTCTTGTAACTTTCCAAGTCTGCTAACTTCACTGAGACCCACTGCACCATTAAACCAAAACACCAAATAGTCTGGAAACCCCAGACACCAAGATCCTCTCCAAAACACATTTTTGTAAACAAAGATAAGCCCATCCAGGGGGAAGGTTCCTCAGAATGGGGGGTTCACTCGAGCCTCTCATTAGAGAATTTTTAACAAATATGTTAATTTTACAAGACCTATAATTGTGTGTATTTTAGTGTGACAATGTACATGCATTTTCAGAACATACCACCTCGACAAAGTGTTGTACCCAAGGATCCTGAAATAAAAACCGAGGTAAAAACATCTTTTCCCCATAAACCATATTTTGGTTTTAATTTTAAGACTAGGGAAAGGCAACAGTAAAATCTCTCCTACAGTAGGGTCTATTGAACTTGGATATAAATCTCAGAATAGAACAAGAATGTGATTAGGGTAAGACCAATAAAAAACAGAAACTCCTTTTTCAACAAAAAATAACTACTTCCCAATTAACAATCTCTAACTAACTTATTAACCTTCACAAAAACCAAAGCTTGCTATCTTTCACAGATACTATAACATCGGATATGTACTGTTGGAGCAGGGTATTTTTCCACTCGCTGGCAATTTTTTACCCAAAGCAATACTACAAGGAAATTGAACACAGTTACACAGCTAATTCTATCAAATTGGGAATTTTTTATTATACCCAACAGTGATCATCAGTTGCAATGCTTTCTATTCAACAAATAATATTCTAAGTTAAAAATGCTAATAAGTCTGGTTAACAGCAAAAAACAGAGCTAAATTGTGAACATTACAATTACAGATGCTCTCATTTGCACTTAATCTTTGCAATACTAACCACACTAAATGTCATGGTAATGAACCACACTAAACAAATCTTTCAGAAATGACTTTACAGACTGACACCAAGACAGATTTGCCCTAGTGCAGATGAAGGTAAATGGGCAGTGGTCTGAAAAACAGGGAGCCAAAATGTTCCTGCTCATCATTTTAGGGGGAATGTTGTCTACCAAATAAAACAGTTTGCGAGACATATTCGCAATAAGTATATAATAAGTAAATTCTTAGTTCAGAAATATCTCTTTTTTTTGTTTGAAAACTGGATGTTATTTAAATAATGAAATGGATCATAATGGATCAAAATGAAACTCAACAGTTTATATAGTAGAAATATATTCTGCTTGAAGAATTGATAACATTTGGATAATTTAATTTTTCATCTTGATTTGAAATAAAGGAAAACGAAATTTTAGGCAGTAGAAAAATATTTCTCATTCAGCTGTACTGAAAAATGACTAATGATCTAATAGAAAAAGTGCTGCTTGAAACCTAACAGCTTTAGCAAGGACAGTGCTAGTTCAATTTAAAATTGGGCGACTCAACCCTGACATTACAGATACTGATGGTACTCAGAGAAGGAATCTTGGTCAATAGTTGCTGCAAGAAAGATGTGAGAAGGGAAGAGAGTGGGAAAATTATTTCTTGACTGCTACCTCCTGTGACACATATATTCCTGCTTCATAAAGAGGTTGCTCTCTACCTATGAACATCCAGTATTTTCTTTGTCTCTTTTGTCCAAAGGTAATTTTGAATTACCCATTCATGATGAAAGGGAAGTGAGCCCTACTCTGTATTTCCAAATTCTGCTGATCCTACAGCTGAAATATCTGCAACAAATTTCTGCAGCTTGCAGTAATGCTGATAAAGTTAATGGTCACTTAGGCAAAATAGAGCATTGATTGCAGAAATCTAAGTGCTTCAGAGAAATATGTGTCTCCATGAAATCAAGCCACATGTTAAGAAACCTGAATTACCAGATCACTTTGTAAACAAGTGTAATAAAAATTAAAGGAGAGCCAAGCATTTTGGTTTATCTTCAGTTATCGCCAAGCAGGGATTGCTAATGTGTGAGTTATTATTAAGTCTTCCAATTGTTATTTAAATTTGCTGGCTCTTTGACAAAAAAAAAACATTGGAGTAATGAAATACTGCTATGTTGCCTGATTAATGCATGTTGATCTTTTCTTAAAATGTGCTAAAAATTCAGAGGTAGTACATTCAACCCAGGAAATTATTAGCACTAATTTTTCCATGGCACATGTCCAGGTTGCTTTGAAACCAACCAAATTGAAACCCACTATGTTTATGAAGAGGAGCGAAAGCATTATTTCAACAGAGTTCTCCAATTCTAAGATATAATGGCATTAAGTATTGGAAAAAATCTTGTATTTAAGGAAAAATAAAATTAATGAGGGTTTTCTTACATTCTACCTTCTGTTAACTTTTATTATGGTTGCCTTCCATTTTCTGTCTCAAATTCTTTTTCTTTTTCCTTTCAGCAAAATATCTACCTATCACGCTGTATATGTGATAAATAAATTTTAGCTTTTCTCAGAGTAAAGACTAGAGATGAAGAAGACATTTATCAATTGGTTCTCAATAATTTTACTCAAGCTTCAAATTGGCAATTTTGTATACCATCTTTTCAAAACTCTTTTCCTTCTTATGGTGCAGGCTCAGAGGATGCAACATTGCAGCTGCATTCTGTCTGGCCAATTATCTCTGCCTTTTCAGTACTCATTGACTCTCTCTTAACATTATCTTTTGCTGTCTCTGCTTAATATGGTTTTTAAGTTATATTCTACTTGTCCTCTTTCTAATCCTCCATCCATCTTTTTTGTTGATATTTATCTATCTTCTGTACATTAATCTTTTTTTTTTTTAATTTTGTGAATGTTTCTGTCATAACTTTTTTAAAGATCATTTGAAAGATAAGGTATTTGCTTCCACTTTCCCCCCATTTTTTAATTCCAAGAAATCTTGGGTAAGTTTGCTATCTATTCTTCTTATTATTTATTCAGTTTTTTTCTACTTCTTAATATGTTTACCAAAGTACACAGTGGCTCCCGCTGTTACTAGTCCTTGCTATAGTTTTAAAAAGTGCTGCCTTCACTACAGATTCCAAAATGATTGCATAAGATTTAAATACTTGTATTCATCAGAGAAAGCAGAACAGAACTTTGCTCCTTATAAGCTTTGTTTAAAGCAAAAAAGAGGTTTAGATTTTTGGTAGTGACTTAATGAAAAGAAATATTATATAAACAAGGGAAACTTCCTCATTATTCTTCTTTATTACTGTGTTGCATACTCTTATTGTATTGCCCTCAATACTACCCTTCTGATAAAGAAGAAAAAGGAATACTGACACATAAAATACATGCTATTTTCCTTTTGCCAAATCATAAATTGCTTCAAAGTACATTTCTTTTTTCCTTTTTTTTTCTTCCCCAGTATAATTCAAGTTGTCTATTGTGCAGACTTCTGTCTCTTTTCTGGATGTAAACAAATACATATCCTATTCAGAAGTCAAATTTTGATGTTCATCTTGCTGACCCATCTATAAAGCCATTCATTCTGGTAGTCCCTGGTCTTGTCTGATGGTTATACTCTTTCATTATTTAAAAGATATTGCTTTTATATACAAGCATTTTGGCTCTTTAATAAGATGAGAATTGCTGCAGCAGCAGCAGCATGACTTTTGATGCTCTTCTCTGAATCCCTTTCAATTTATCTGTACACTTCTAAGAAGTCTGCCTATGGTATTTTAGGTGTAATTTGATATTCAGACCTCAAAGAGTGACTTTTTTTGTCTCTGTTATGATATAGAATCATAGAACCATAGAGCCATAAAATCATTAATGTTGGAAAAGACCTTCAAGATCATCAAGTCGTACCTTTGATACCATCACTTTGTTAACTAAACTACTGCACTAAGTGTCATAACCTGTGATTCCTTGAACAGGGATGGCAACTTCACCACTACCCTGCTCAGTCCATTTCAATGTTTGAGAGCCTTTTCCATGAAAAAATTCTTCCTGGTGCTCAAAGTGAGTCTCTCCTGGCCCAGCTTGAGGCCATTTCCTATTTTCCTGTTGCTGGTTTCCTGCGAGAAGAGACCGACCCTGACATGGCTACAATCTTCTTTCACGTAGTTGTAGAGAGCAGTAAGGTCTTCCTCAAGTCTCCCTTCCTCCAAGCTGAACACTTCCAGGCGGAAGACTTGCAGCTCCCTCAGCCCATGCCTCATAGGACTTACTCTCTAGACCTTTCACGAGCTCCATTGTCCTTCTCTGGGCTCCCTCCAACATCTTAATGTTTCTTGTAGTGAGAAGCTCAGAACTGGACACACGGTTTGAGGTGTGGCCTTACCAGTGCTGAGGGACAATCACTTCCCTGGTCCTGCTGGACATGCCATTGATATAAGCCAGGATGCCATTGGCTGCCTTGGCCACCTGGGCACAAGCTGGCCTGTGGTCATCTGGCTGTCAACCAGTACTCCCAGGTCCTTTCCTACCAGGCAGCTCTCCGACCTGTAGTGCTGCATGGGGTTCTTGTGACCCAAGTGCAGGATCCAGCACTTGGCCTTGTTGGTCTTCATACCATTGGCCTCATCCCATCGAATCAGTCTGTTCCTCTGCATAACCTTCCTACTCCCCAGCAGATCAACACTCCTGCCCATCTTACTAAGGGTGCTCTTCATCCCCTCATCCAGATCGTGGATAAAGATATTAAACACGGCTGGGTCCAATACTGAGCCCTGGGGAATACCAGCAGTGATTGGACGCCAACTGGATGTAGTATCATTCACTACCACTCTCTTGGCCCAGCCATCCAACCAGGTTTTAACCCAACCATCCCTTCAAACAGTTCCCAAATCATATCGACTTTTCCTTGATGCAAATTTGCTTTATAAACATATACCTAATTTGTTGCTCATTATCACTTGAAGTCATTTCATCAGTGTTTGTTTTTAGATTGTTCCCTCATAGAATGTTATTTCATATCAATTTTTAGTTGATGCTACCTAAAACCAACATGTGTATGGATGCAATGTGTTGCATTTCTTTCATCCACTCATTTTATGGCCTTCCTGTTACACAAGTGCCATGATTGCAATCTTCTAAATGCTCATTTTGGAGTAAATTGTCATAGATGTGTTAGTTCCACAGAGGAAAAAGAATATGAAAGGCTTCTAAGATGGTATTTACCTTATTACTCTACTCAGCCCCAGGAAAGGTGGGATATTTGTTGGGGCTCCATTGTGACTGCACACTGTTGGGTGGAAAGTTTTGGGAAGAAAGATCCCCACATCCCTCCTTTGTTATTCTATAGGCAGAGAACATAAGTGAATGAACAGAGGGCAATGTGCAGATCTGCAGGAAAAGAGGAGGGATATTGAATGCTTATCTCAAGAGATAAACTGCGACTGTCTGTTGTAATTTGTTACCAGATCTGCTGCCTGAGTGAGGAGGCTGAAGAGGGTATGCAATTATCTGTGCCTCTCTTCAAACTACACTATAAAATTCTAGGTTTCTTGGTATGATTTTCCTACACTTCTTACATTATATATGTTTCCCTAAAAAATGGAGTTAAATACATGGCTCCTAAAGATTAATCTTCTCTTTATTCCTCTTTTAATGATCACTGTTAAGTTTGTTTTTTCTAGAACTTTCTAATTCTCTGTGGCTTAAACTATTGCTAGTGGTTCAGTAAGTTTGTTAGCAAAGTTCCTGAATTTCCTAGAATCTGTGTTCAAAGTCATTATTACCTACTAATTGTCCAAAACTGTTTTGTTCATTTTGTATAGCACTAACACTTTCTTGTAAACTGAGCCTTAGAAGGACATGTTTGTATAATTTATTTAATCCCACTCCTTATTTATTGACAAATTAAATTTCACTTATTTTTCTTTGTCCAGTTATCATATCTGCAGATATCTTCCTTACTCTCTTGACCTTACATTATAATATTTTTTTCATTGCCTTACATCTCACAAAACCTGTTTGCAAATATACTTATTTCAGCAAATATTTTCAGGATTTAAGTTTCTGAAATAATGTCCTAATCAATCTACTACTGCTATGGCCTTTGAAGTGGAAAGCGTCATTACTACTAACCATCTAAATTATGTCACTTTGTGCTTAAAAATACAGTATTTTTTCATGAGTTTGTTCAGGGAGAATGTTGCTTAGTTTGTTAAATTGAAGTAGTTTGTGGTCAAAAAGTATCAAATGTCACTATTTCTCACAATTTCTACTAGTTCCTTCTTGAGCAAGCTAATTAAATCCTCTCCTTTCTGGATCATACAATTGCCCTCTATGATGATGCATGCTTGATTAGTTTTGTTTTTATCCAATAGCTGTATTGGTAGTTAATGTCCCCCATGACAGGTATGGTTTTGGGAGTAATTTTGGTATCATTGTGGGAAATGATTCAGGAATCTTTTTCTCTTTCAGTCAGTCTTTATCTACCTTGCAGATCCTCAGTGTAGTTCCACTTCATCTCCTTTTCAGATAGTCTTGATCAAAGTACTTGGCTAACTTTTTATATATTTAACAACTATTTTTTTGTGCACCAATTAATTTGCATACATGTTAGGTTTGCAATTAATTTGAATTAGTTTAAGACAGGTTTTCAGTGGAAGTGGGGTGATCTGCCCAATTTGTTATGTAGGAAAAGCATCCAGGTTACTGGATACTTTCCTATCTAAAAGGATATAGGATTTCACGTGTCCATATACTCAGTTAAATGTGGTACTTTCACGTAAATTATTTCAAGTAGTTATATTTTTGGCCTAGAGTTTCAGCAAAATATTTTGCCACAAGTTTTCACCACTTACCCCTTCCCAGAACATTTCTTTTTGTTCCAATGTGGACAATATATATAGTGGTTTTATCATGAAAGCTTTTCAGTATTACATTGTCAGGTTTCAGATATGCTTCTATTCCCATAAAAAACACCCAGTGATTTTTTTTTTTAATTGCTTGTATTAAAAGAACCTCTGTCACCTTAGCTGGGATTAAAATGTGCATATGGAAGGACCAGAAAATATACTCAAATGAAATCAGTTGCTATTCTGAAGACCTGAAACTTCAGAGAACCAAGTCAGACTAAGAATGGGAGAACAGAAGTATTACTGTCTTATTTTACAGATAAGGAACTGAATAATAGAGAGATTAAGGTCAGAACAGAGGCTGTGGCAGGTCTGGGAACCAGTCCCAGCATACTTTCTTCATTACAAACCGTTCTTCATTCTGAAAGGTTTTATTGTTTATTCTTCAGACACCTTCTGTGGAGCTGAAAGAGCAGTAGAGCTTGGATTGAACTCTTTGAGATTCAGAATCACAATAACTTTCCTGTTTTACTTAGAGACTAACTCTAGGATAGGGTCTCTGCTGAAGTCTCTGGGTTCTCAGATGTGCAGTGATCTGGAGATATAGGGATTTTGATTCTATGTAGTTTAATTCAGGTCACAGCAGTTTTTATTCATCTAATTCTAATTGATTTTAGCAAGTGTTAAATAAATAACAGCTACTTTTGATTTATATTAAGTTTGACATTAATTTGCATAATTTGATAATTCAGGTTTTTCCATCTAGTCTAATTTGTAGAAGTAAACATAACTTTAGGGTGTTAATGTGCTATTCTTTTGGTGTAAGTGGAAAGCTGGTGATCCAAAAAGGTCCTACTTGTCATTGCCTATATTTTAACAGTCTGTGGATTCCAAGATCTGCTCATTTACACCAAAGGATTTTCAGATTTGTCCTGGTCTCCTGTCACAGGAGACTTCCACTGTACTAGGAGCTATGTTTTGCAGTTTCCTAATGGCTCTAAAAAGGAACAGTAAATGTCAACAGGCAAAAAGGCCAAAAATCAGGGACAACTGATGCTCACTAAAATATCTTTTGGGGATTAGTCAAAGCAATCCTTGGTTCTTTCTTTCCACAGGCATTTTTGCAATAAATGATACTAGATCTAAAAGCAAGGTAAATGTTAAAGGTTCTTCTTCCTAGTCAACAAATGGGCGAAACTTGAAGAAAATAACCCTTAAATTCAAATCTTCAGTACTTTTAAGAAGCAAGTCTTACTATTTATCGTTTTAATTATATCAAATTCTATGTCTCCCACAGCTTATACAAAGAAGTACAAAACATTTATTTAAAAAGAGACCTGCAAATGCATTTTGTTATCAAAATAAGTTGTGTTCTAATTACGTATAGTTTTTATAGAAATAGATATTGCTAGTTCAGTCATTTATACTTTTTTCCCATTAAAGCAAAATAAAACAAGACAAAACAGAACAAATCACTAAGAGAAAACTCTGCAACATATTCACGACTGAATTATTTCATTAATAATAGCCTCATAGTTCATGTACTATTTATTTATCTTATCAATTATTTTAGTAATTACGTAGCAACCCTCCTTCCATGGCATAATGTTTCTAATTGATTTAGGAAAATGGAAGTATCTGCTTGAGCTTATGCTGTTTTTTCCGGTTCTGCCTAGAGATTATTTTTATTGCTGATTATTATTATTATTATTGCTCTTTGTGCAATAATTCCAGCTGATAGAGCTAAGAACTCAAGAATTTTGAGTGTTTCAGATTCATAAATGGGCATTATATTGGCTTAACATGAATTAATTTTATAAACTGTACCACAACCTGTGTCATCAGGTGACAATTTTTCCTATCATTGCCCTTTGCATTCTTAAGAACAGAGCTTTTCTCTACCTGTGTTCCTATCCATGGGAAGCTTCTCCATGAGATAGCTTTGCCATAGTCTGTTCTGCTTGTTTTTCAATTATACTGAAAATGAGAGACCCAAAGTGTTCTTTGAGCTATAATTTTCCTTTTCTTATTGTTATAAACTGGTGTATATATAAAACTAGAGATTGCCCTCTGAACTCGGTCACACTGAGCATGCCAACCCCTCCTCTACCCTCTGGAAACACCCTCTAAATCTGAGTAAAAAGAAGACCCTGAGTAATTTTTGAAGGAATCTATTCACTGAATCATTGAATCACAGAATATTTCAAGTTAGAGGAGACACCTGGAGTATTATATTGTCTATGATACCTATTGCTGACCTCCTTAAAGCAGAACTGACCTTGAAAACAGAGCCCTTCAATTTCCTATGTGATAAGGCCCAATAGTCCAAGAGTTCAATCTTTCTGTCTTTCCCTGTATTCCTTCCCCATCAAGAAGTCAGGTTTGTCACCGCTGCTTATGTGAAGTATCACAGAATCAAAGAATTAGAGAAAGGCTTTGCATTACAGAATTAAAAACGTTATCTGGGCTTGTGAAGAATAATTTGTGGTCCTGTATCTGATTTTTTTCTGGAGATCTGAACCATGAAAGACAGACTCTGTCTTTGCATGCTTTATAGTGGGCACCAAGCACCTTTAGGGAGCTTTTAGATTTCAAACTAACTGCTGCTTTATTGATATCGCAAATACTGTCATGGCAACTAATAACACTTGCACAGACAAGCAACCTTTTGTGGAGACTCAAGCAACAGAACAAGAAAAACTGAAAACAGTTTAACCCAAGTGTCTGGCAGTGATATGTACTTGCTAACAGTGAAGATGGAAAAAAGCAATAATCAGTTTGATGATAAAAATTTTACAGCATTGGTGGATAAGAGCAACAGACTTTAACAGTCCTGCATGACATCCTTGTCTCTAAAGTGGAGAGAGAAGGATTTGATGTGAACCACTTGGTGGAAAAGGAGTTGGATGGCTGGACTCAGAGAATTCTGGTTAGTGGCTTGATGTCTGAGCAGAGACCAGTGAAGAGTGGTGTTCCTTTGGATTTGGTGTTGAGGATGTTCCTACCTAACATCGTCGTGGCTCATATAGACAGTGGGATTGAGTGCATCTCCAGCAGCTTTGCTGAAGACATGAAGCTGTGTGCTGCCATTGACATGCTGGAGGCAAGGGATACCATCCAGAAGGACCTTCATAGGCTTGACAGGTGGGTCTGTTCAAACCTCAGAGAATTCAGCAAGACCAAGTGCAAGGTCCTGCATCTGGTTCAAGGAAATCCCAAGAAAAAAATCAAGGCTGGGGAGAGAGTGGATTGAGAGCAGCCTTGAGGAGAAGGACTTGTGAATGTTGGTTAACAAGAAGTTCAATATGACCCACTAATGTGCAACTGCAGCCCAGAAAGCCAAATGTGTCCTGGGCTGCATCAAAAGGTGTGTGGGCAGGATGTCAAGAGAAAAGATTGTCACCCTCTATGCCACTCCCCTGAGACCTCACCTGGAGTACTGCATCCAGCTCTGGGCACCCAATATAAAAAAATATGTGGACCTAGTAGAGTGAATCCAGAAGAGGGCCGTGAAGATGGTCAGAGGGCTGAAACACATCTCGTATGAAGGCAGGATGAGGGAGTTTGCCTTGTTCAACCTGGAGAGAAGGTTCTGAGGAGACCTCAAAGCATCTTTCCAGTACTTAAAGGAGGCTTACGAGAAAGCCAGTAAGGGATTTTTTACAAGTGCACATAATGTAAGGACAAGGGATTAAGGCTTCAAACACAATGAGGGTATTTTTAGGTTAGATATTAAGAAGAAATGCTTTATTATGAGCGTGGTGATATGCTGAAATATGTAGCCCAGAGAGGTTGTGGATGCCCCTTCCCTGTAAGTGTTCAAGGCCAGGCTGGATGGCTCTTTGAGCAACCTGATCTAGAGAAAGTAGTCTCTGCCTGTCTATCTATCTATCTGTCTATATATCTATCTATCTATCTATCTATCTATCTATCTATCATCTGTCCACTTACCTACCTACAGATGTATTTGGTGAACTGATTTGCTACATGTGTTACTGGCAAAATATAGAAAATTAATTCTGTTAATTGGATATAATTGCTATATTCTTATTTTGCCCTAAAATTTAGTATATAGCCTTTAAATAGAAAGTACATTGAATAGTATGAATATGCATTTAATTATATTCTGAGAAAGGGAGTAATTTCTCAGTATTGCATATCTTTTAAAAGAGCCTTTTGGTTTGCATATTCCATAGAATACAGGAGGTTGTGCACATGGTTCCTCCCACTTTACAGGCTTCATATTTGTACTCTGGAGCTCAAAACCAACAAGATTGCTCAGGAAGAGATAAGGACCAGATATGATCAGTGATCCGTACAGAGCTTAGTCTATGTGGCCTTCTACACAGCATCACTTCAGGTTACAGCTCTGCATCTTAAAGGCTGGCCATGGGTGTGTGCCAGAGTGAATGAGTGGTTTTGAGTAGAACTGTGCCTTTAACCCACATGTATACCCATCAACACACTTGTTTAGCACAGGTTACAGTCTGTGAGCAGAATCCTTGCTCATAAACCATAGGAAGAAGTAAAATGCTTCTTTTAGGAAGGGTGATTCAGCTATGCCAAACAGTACATTATTTTTGCTTCACCTAAATTCAATTAGAGGCTCTGTATGAAGCTTTTAAACCTCACCAATTTTTTTACACTGAATTAAGTATTGCTAAGTGCAATAGTCCCAGTTAGGATTTTCTGTCCTGAAGAGGTGATCACACAATGTTTTGGATATCTTTTACCCGCTAGCATTCTGGATTTCTTATAGTATGATTGTTTCTTTAATATCATTCCTTTCCTATAGATGTACAATGGAAATAAATTTCTAGATTTCTTGGAACTGATGTTATTCTGTCTGACATAAGTCTTTTGAGGAGGAGTGATGGAAAACTGAATATTGTCTATTTTTATTTTTTTTTTAGTCAGATGATAAAAATGAAGCAACTGAGGATTTTACAGTTTTAAGTTGTAGACCTTGTATAAAACTAGAATATTTCTGGCTAAAAGCAGACTTTCTGCTTTGACAAATCTATTTTCACTCATACCAAGTTTTTTCTCAACTCCTGCTCTGTGTATAAAAAACTTTCACTGAGGTAATTTACTGTTTCTTCTGAGAGAGGACAGGATTTCTTCATGTGTGTGCAAGTGTTAAAATCTCACCAGGGAAGAGAACATATGTCAAAATAAAATCTCTCAATTTTAAAATCAAACTCATGGTTTTGAGGGAAAAGCTATGATTTTTTGATTATGTAAGATTGGCAACATCAGAGAACTGGCTTTTAACACCTTCAAAGGGTTAACTTGTAGAAAAGAAGATAATTTAATCTGTAGTATCTGCTATCTCTGCCTGTAATATCCAGTGGTTTGATACCTGTAGTTTGCATTAAGATACATAATTACAATTATTTTCCTTAAGTTCTTTACAATGCCCAATAATAAACACAAGTTATAAATCTCTCAGATTTACTGAAAATAACATATCCTCTCCTCTCCCAGTGTCTTGTGATTAGATGTTCAATCACTCTTGTAAATTCCTTTTTCAGCGTTCTCTGTAGTTTCTAATATCCTCTTCATAACTTCCTGTTATTTACACTGGTTTGATAGATTTAAATTTGAACATCATGTCAAAATACTGGATTAAATTTTCAGTGAATGAAGTACAGATCAGTACTAAAGGACAGTGTTTCTCTGAGTGACCTTGTTAGTTTTCACACTCTGGAATCAGCCAAGGAACTGGCTTTTTTCTCAAAACAGAAGAGCCACATAATTCTTGTACCCATATCTTCAAAAGGAAACCATGCTGTAAGAATCATATTGCAAGTTCCACACATTGAATCACTCTATGGTGATCCCAGAATAATGCTTGCTTCGTTGTTACAATACAGAATAATTTGTACAGAATATATCCTCTCTTCTGTGCTTTTAAGCAATATAATAAAGTAAAATAGACTCTGAAGCAGGACATCATTTTCCCTCTTCTGGTTTAACAGCAACATTTTATTCAGTCTCCAGTGTCATACCTTTTAAAATCAAATAAGGCTGTGCACTTCCATAGACTAAGTCACATAACTTGAAACAGGACTGTTTGAATTATGTAATTTGACTTGGAATAACATATTTTCAGTTTAAAGTAATCTCATTAACTAAAAATGTAATGTTTGACTCTTAATTGTGCTCATTACTTAGGTATTTTCTGCGACATGTGGCCTTTACACACAGATTCTTCTTGATATTTTGAACAGAAATTTACTATCTTGCCTATAAAAAATACTTTTCTTTATTCAGTTAGATTGTTGTGAATTAGGAACAATCAACAAACAAACCTACTGACTTAATCAAAATTAGTAGAATTAATCCTATAAAAGTGAGCTCAGAGGCATGCTCACTATTCTTTGTCAATTTAGCCCTTTTTCTCATCATAAATCTTTTCCTGAATAAAGATTTCTAGTTCAATTTTAATACCATTATTAATTGCTATTTGTGAGTTCTTGCAACGTCAGCCAACAATTTGAAATTCATCTATTATTAGTAAATCATTCAGTTTGAATATTTGTAGCTGATTATTCATTGTTTGCAGAGTGGAGTGGTAACCTGCCTCTGAAAGATCCAACTAGTCCTTGTTCTGCGAAATTACTTCTATGTTTGGAACAAGGAGATGACAAAGCAACTACTGTAGCTTATGCATCAATATCTTTGCAAGTGTTTGAATTTACATGTTCATTACGAAAAGCAAATCTCTGTACTAATCATACAGAATTACAGAATCATAGAGAATAGAAAATACTACATATATGCATGGTAGAAACACCGTATAGAGACCCATAGATGCATATAGTTCAGAAAAGAATAGTCATCCTTTTTTTTTTTTGGCATTGAACTGTGTGATTCAATAATAATTTTCTTTCATATTTGGTCACCACTAGCATTTGATGTATTCATAGTCCATTACGAAGGGAATTGTTGTTCATTCCTTCTGTTTGTGGAAGTAACACAACTCGCCTAGGTCGAGTAGTGATTAGCATCAGAAGCTTTTCATATTTGCTAATGCAGGCTGGCTTTTGGTACTGATTTTCAAAAACACAGGAACACTTCATTTGTGGCAGCATGAAATTCTAACAATCTTGAATGCTTGACTATGTAGCCCTAATAATTTTTTTTTTTAACGTATGTTGTTGCTGTGCAGCTTCTTAGCCAATTTTCCCTTGAGCTAAGAAAATAATTGTACTGCTACCATCCTGTCCACATCCATTTGTTCCATGTTCTTGGCTGGAATATTTTTAACCATCCCATACATGTTGGTACCACTATTTTTTTACTTTTCATTGGTTATTTGTTACAAATAGCAGTTTGTTTAAACAGTGCTTTACAATATGTAAAATGCCTGAAAACTTCAGATAAGTACAAGAAGATTTTTTGCAGTTCAGATGATCCCTAGCTATAAGAAGCATTTATCAATACAACATTAATTTTCCTGTGAGAGGTTTTTTTCACTTTGTAATCTCCATACTCCGAACCCCAAAATTTTGTGTTGGAATTTTTGATATTTCACTTTAGAAAACCTTACTGAGGTAGTTAAGAAAAGAGATGAAATTATTAATGGACTTAAATGCAAAACTTATCATCACAATGTGAATTAATCCTGTTAATAATATAGAGAATTTCTAAAATATGACTAATTAACTGGAACAGCAATTAAATAAAGTAGATTCTAAAGTCTAAAGACTGTCATGATAGATAATTCAGATATTTGTGGTCATCCATATACAGCCATTTTCTTGCCTCCATGTGTTTCAATATTAGAATGTGAAACTACGAAGTAAATAGAAATGTTCCCTCAAGTGGGATAATAAAGAAAATTTTGGGGATGCAAATTGTACCTACAGGCTTCAGGTGCAAAGATAATGCCCTTCAGTTGTGAAGTCTTTTGATATTGTCAAAGCAATACAGCAATACAAATTGTACAGTTATGCAGTGACAATTAAAGAACTGAATTATATTTTATACAGCAACAGAACTGAAATTTCATCAAATGGTTAGGAAAAACACAATTAAAAAAGTTGAATCAAAATGCAATATATTTCATTTTAAAAATAAAATAAGTGTGATTGCTTTTTTTTCAATGTTCAAATAGGGCTTTTACTTGCAAAGACCCCTGTGGTTTAAATAACCCAGTACGTGTACCCTAATAAAAATCCCATTAAATTAAATGGCCACTAGGCATATAGAGTGTCCTGTTGCAATTTCAAGAGACAGTTTGTTACAAGACACCCTGCTATGTACCTTTTATTTTATCAAAATAAAAGAGAAAAAGAAAAGGTTGCAAAATGTGTTTATTTCTATGAAAAATATGTTTCCAGCGTACTAGAAAAAATTGATGTGCTGTGTGTTGGTTTTGTTGAGAGTTTTGAGGGTTTTTTGTAGAATGAAAGAGTTGGCTTATTCCATGTCTGGTACATTTATAGCACAACCTACAATAAATATATATAATCAGCAGAATCGATCAGTAATTTTCATCCTCTGAACTATTACTGGTTTCTTTTGGAAGGTGGCAATTCAAGAAGTAATTCAGTTTATATTGTATTAGATTAAACTGTTTTAGAGCACATACTGTACTTGTTTGCCAGCAAACATTATTTCTGAAATAGGGTATTCTTTTTCTTGCAAATGTTTCTCTTTCTTTCCTTTCTTCTCTTTAAAAAAACCCAAACCATACCAAAACAAAAAACATAGCAAACAAAACCCCTAAACCTGTGGATGTATTGAATACTTGTGAAAACAAATTACTAATATCACACTGAGACAAGTTTAGTACCTATGGTTCTCAGCAGATACTCCCCTCCATCCCGCCTACCCAAGCAAGGCCTGTGATATTTTGTTGAAGTAAAAAGCAAGAAATAAAATAGACTATCAAAATAATTTTCGTTTGTGAGATTTTATCAGAAGTTAGTATTTCCAGAAGTTGCTAAACCTCCTGGCTTGCTTTCCTCTATTGCCTTCATACTCATGGAAATCACAGTGATGAAATTTAAATTCTTTAAATTCATCTCAAATATTCTGGTCCAGTTCTGTTTCACTGCTTTTTCCTGATCCATCACTTCACACCTGGTCAATCCCATTTAATATTTGCTTCTGAAAGATACCTAGGCTTTCCAGGACTCTGCTTACCCAATGTCTAGTCTGTCAATTCCTTCTCATGACTTCTCTTAAAATTAATTGCCAGCATCCTCATTAGTACCTCTATCATAGCAAAGACCTATATTCAAATGATGTTTGATGACAATATAAGGATGTCTATAAAAGACATATTTGTTAAATATAAAATAAAATTGATATTTTCTTATGTAAAGACATAGAGGCCCAGTTCTAATTTTAGCCTTTTGTTTTTTTTATTGATACAAAGTATGGAGGGAGTAAAATGTCTACAATAACAAAGTATGACCTAGCCTTGACATAGTAAAGATATACGGCAACTCTTCTCAGACCAATGTGTTTGTGTTACTTACAAATGTTTGGAAAGAATTTAACACGTCTTCTGAAGTTAGAAAAAATAGAAAGAACTGACGAGTGTGAGACGTGTCTAGCTGTACTTTTCTGAAGAATGCAGACATTGTTGTAGATAGTTTTTCCGTTGTGCCTTCCCATTTAACATCTGTCAAGCTCTGCCATGCCTACCTGTGGTTGTGAAACCCCTCTGTTGACTATTTAACTTGTCTATGCTGAATTTTTTTCTGAAGACATAATTATCTTGACACTGTTCTCATTCTTTAACCATTTGATTCAGTGAGCTCAAAAGACACTCTGTCCTCAAAAGTTTATGGCCCCACTGTTTAAAATCTTCTCATGTAGTTGTTTCTTTACTACTATCCCAATTTCCCTTGGATTTAACAGGCAAATGCTAAACCAACCTAATGTATTCATGAAGAATGCTTCCCCTAAAAGACATTAACAAAACAACAGTGACAATAAGCTACTTGCTGCAAGTACTTGTAGAATGTTTTCTTCTGCTTCTATCATTTATACTCTTAGATTAATCTAACATCATCCTTGCATTGCCAATGTTTATCAGTTGCTAAATATTAATGAAATAGTCTTTATATATTAATAGAGTTTTATTTTCTGCCATTCTCTTTCCAGTTTTGAATGGCTCCTTGAAGTTTAAGGGCCAATAGATACAACTCATTTTTGTATCAAAAGATTTTCTTGAAGAACAGGACAGGTAGTAACAACATCACAGTTTCCGTCTTTCTCAAAGATTAAGTTTTATGGGAGAAGGGATAGATCCTGTCTGTCTTAACATTCCTATAGACCCTTCATGGGACAACTTCAGTCAACTGGTTAAAACACAAGGAATTTTCCTCTTAAGCCAGAGCTGGCTGTGTGAAAAAGTTAATCTCTGAGTTGGGATCTTAGAGGTCATTGAAACTATTTTGGCTGAAATGGGAAATGATATCAGCAACAGATGGCTTAAAAAGTAAAAGCAAATAGTGTTCTTTTGAAAATCATTTATGTACACATAATAATTCTTTTCTGAGTATGTAATGATTCTCAGGTGCCATCGTGTCAAGAGACATTAAAGAAGCAATGCAACAAAATCTATAACTGCTCAAATTTTCCATTAAAACCTTTTAGATGGGGTTTCTAGCAGTTCCTATGGCTTTGAGGAACTGACAAAGCATGTCAAAAGAGTGAGAGGCAAAAATGTCTTTCATTCTTTTATTTAACCATTTAACATAAGTTTTTAAATTATATGTAATTTTTGTTATATGTATTTAAATACTATTGTCTTCTTACAGGCAACATTCTTGCCTCCTCCCCCCCATGTAATTAACATGTAAGAGAAGTAACTCTCTTGTCTTATAGAGAGAAGAGAGAAGGCAAAATTCAACCATCTGCATTTCTCAGCATTGTCATTTTTCAGATAAAACTCACAGGTGTCTTCTAAACAATGATGAATTAGAAGGCACAATGCTTTCTTCCTAGTCATTTGTTTGTTAACTACCTCTGTGATAAAAATGTATTTGCATATTTGATTTCCGCCATTGTAAATGAGCACCTTTGAACCACTTTCTATTTTTTTTATTGTATTCTTATATTCTTCATTTTTATGCAGTCTATTTGCCTTTTCCCCCAAAGGATATTTGAAAATATCATCATTCTATACTTAGAACAGTTGTTTCCAAATACAGTATTAGAAGAGTCAGACGGGAGTTCTGAATATGAAGCAGACATTAAAAAAACACACTTCTTTATTTTGTGTCAAGTTATCATTCCTTTCCTTTCCTTTTTTCCTATGTGCAAAAACCGAATAAACAGACTGTGTATGTACTAATTGAACTAATGCATAAGAAAAATACTATTCACTCACAACATTTATGTAAGGAAGGAAATGAACATAACACAGCAGACCTGGTGGTGTTGTCCAATTAGTGGTCACTAATGACCACTAATAATTTATTTGGAGATTTCGTATATTCTCTGATAAATCTTTCTCTTTTTCTTGACCATGCATAGCCTTATTGCTGAGTTTCCCAATGACATTTTATTAGCTGCCCTGACTGTGGGAGGCAGAATCCTGCTCCTGCTGAGGATGATAACCAGACTGCATTGTGCTTATGTAAAAAACCCATTATTCAGCTCATGGCTATATAAAGATATAACCACTTCCACTGATTTGCAGTCTTTACAGAGCTCAAAGTTTCTTTTTAAATTTCTTTTCTTATGAGCCTCTACCATCTTGTCTGGTATCTAGACAATATTTTCACGATAAACTAAAGGCCACTTTGTTTTTCTGCTCCCTGCCCTTTTCACCTCTACCTTCTTTCATCCTTAGCTATTTCTTTCTAGCTTTGTACATCAATCCTCCACCTCCATGATGCTATTTCCTCCTGGTTTCTAATTTTTCTTTATATGCTCTTTAATCTCTCATACTACTTTCTGAATCCTCCACACATTGCAAATAAACCCTAATTTCCATCATTCATTCTGTTTCAAGGGATAGTATTGGACAGCCCTAAAGGAAGCCAGCACAGCATTTCACAGACTGGGAGAAAAATGTATGGGTTGCACATTGGCAGCATTGGCAGTTCTACCTCAGCATCACTTCAACATTTAATCAACTACAAAAGCCATTTAATGCTTGGGATACTCCAGTGCTATAAATATGATCCCTTAAGTAATTACACAGCTTTACTTCCTGTAACGTATTTGGTAACACTTTAAATAAAGTGTCTTCAGTGCATTTCAATGCATTTTTAATTTAGATTGGATACAGCTATGATTGTATGCTAGATAAATAACAGTTTGAATTTAAATGGATGCATCGACATTTCCCAACTAGCTAATAATTAAATGACTTGGAATATTGCAGATGAAAGTAGCAGTATATTTCCATGATTAATTAATAACATATAACTTTATGAAAAACATCTTTCCTAATAGCACACTATTAACCACACAAAGTAATGTGGCGAGGCCTATTACTTTGACTGCAAATGCAGGCTGGAGTAGAGATTGCTTTTGGAATATAGAATAAAATCTATGTAATCACCTGGGTTTCATTGTCTGGATACAACCTTTTATCACCTGAAGATGAGTTACCTCAGCCTCTTACTTGCCCATGACATTCACTATGTAATACTTATGGTATATTTTTCTCTGGTTTGTGAAACTGTAGTACAAAATAAATAAACTGGTCTTAAGTAAAGTCTCAAAGTGTTTTACTGACTCATTTTTTAAATTAAATATGTATCTTAGTATTAAAATAACTTGTTCACTTAATACCTTTCTCTAACTTCCCTTTTAATTTAAAATCATTAAACCCCTTACTTGACTATGAGGCAAAACTTTGTATTTAAAATCAAAGTCCGAATTGAGCTTTTTTAAAGTTTAAAACCTCTTAATTAAAAAAAATCCCCAAACTTATTAATATGCCTAAATATGCTTTTGGAATTTCTAAGAAACAAATAAAACATACGAGTCACATTACATGTTTTGTAGGGGAATTAGTAGTTCTCTGGCCTTCAGAGTTCATCACTGTAAATGCAGACTGTAACTGCATAGATACAAAAAAAAATAAAGCCTAACCTCTTTTTACTAACACCCACTATCCATATAGCTGAACTACTGATGAAATCTTTGGAAGAGGAAGAAACTTCGGTCATGCAAGATTACATTTGTACAGCATCTCATCTTCTTTAATTTTGTTATATCTAATCCTGATGAATTGGGTCAAAGGCATACATCTAGGAGGATTAAAACCTTTTTTATACAATGCCATTCAAAGTTTTACATAGCTACTATATGAAACCAATAAAATAATATTTTTTGTGTTTAGATTTCTTCATTTAATCATTAAAATTAATTCCAAATGCTAATAAAATTTTGGCTTTTGTGAAGCTATGAAAACAAAGATCTGCATAGAGCCTAATTTTGGTTTATAGAAGGATATGTATTTGATTTGAATATTTATTTCTCAAGCAAGTGTGTTTCAACAGCAATCAAAATGATCAAAAGAGGCATAGGGATGTTAAGAAATCTTTGTGGAAAATGAAGGCTATGTGCTTATATGCAAAGCCTGATTAGCCTAAAGAAAATACAAGACTGAAAAGCATTCCCGTTAATCTTACACTGGACAAAAATAAATTATAATATCCATACATTTTGGTATCCATTGAAAGCTTACACCTCAAGTTCACTGAGCAACTACTTGCTTAAAAGAAATAGATCAAACATGCTGAATCAAATAAACATTAGAATAAAACCATTATTTTCTTCTTTCTTCAATTCAAATGCAATAAATAGCAAAAATGAGGGAGATTTCACAACAGTGTAATTTAGGCTGCTCCAGTGTTTCATCATCCAAACAATTAAAAAAGAATTTCTATTTTTTCCTAAAAAGGAGTCTACATAAACTTATTTCCAGTTTCATCAGTGCTAATAGGCGGCAATACTTATTTTCCATGTCCTACACAGGGTACTGCTGTTGCAGAAGCTCTGACCCGCATTGCCTATTTAATGTTTTTGTAATGGAAACATGTAGCTGACTCATATTTAATTTCAAAGACATTATAACCCTTAGATTCCTTTCTGTACTCCTGTGCAGGTCTAATTTTGTATGAGTGCATTTAAATACTCTCTTTGAACTGTGGATCTTTGCTCATGCTTTCATTTAATTTGCTCTTGTCAATTTCTTGCTTTCTCTCCAATTAGCCAAGATCATTTTGATTTATGATCATATTCTCCAAAGAGCTTGCAAGTCCTGTTCTTTGCAGTTTCCTGCGAAAATGTCACTCTGTCATCCAAATTGCTGAAACTGTAAAGTGAAGCTTGGCCTACAATAAATCCTATCTGCAAGAGATCCTTTCCCATTTTGACAGAGTCATATTGATAATTCTTTTTTAGACTTATGCTCAAATTTGTTGTACATGAACCAGTCCATTTGTTGTAAAAATGCCACTGATGTAAGTCACATATATAGCAGTATTTCTTTAGCTTTTTTAGGAGCCAAGCCATTTGAATAATACCAAAAACATTGCACATTGTAAATATCCAAATAAAAATTCTTCCCCTACTCACTGTATTCTGTCAAAGAAAAAAATTTGAAAAATTTAAACATAATTTGCGCTTGTCCAACTAGGTTTAATTCTTTTTTCCTAGTTTAGTATTTTCAGGTATTTATTTGATTATGTAATAATTTCATCCTGAGTCTTTCCAGAGATAAAAAGGAAGAAAATTTCTGAGTTTTCTGCTTCTACTAAAGATAGTTCCTAAAGTTGCTTTCCTTCAGGTATTGGAGATGACAATAAAGACTTAGAGATTGCTTCAGAAAAGCATATGATCCTAACAATTCAGACTTTTATTCAGACTGTGTATTTTTCAGTCCATTCTGCCTTATATTGTGTTCCTATCTTCTAAAAAAAGTCAAGTAGCTAGTAAAAAATTAAAGTTTTGGTAAAATTAGATAAGCTGAAAGGAATATTTCAGCCTTTTTTTCTGTGCCATTTATTATTTGCTCTCTCTCACACTTGGTAATGGACTTATTCTTTTTGTTTCCCTCTTATTTACAGAGTATTTATAAAGCTATTTCATGTTGTCTTTTGTGTTCCTTTCTAATTGAAACTCAGTTGGTGTCTCAGCCTCTCTGGATTTTTTCTACTTACTTACACTTTTTGTTTGCAAGCATATGAGTTCAGATTCAATTATCATATTCTTCTTGAATATTTTATTGTAATTATTATTGTCATAATTGTGATTATTATTTTACATTGTAATTCAGACAGATCAATCTGAAAATTTGAATTTTAAATATCACATTTATCCAGAGGACCCTCATCTTATGCATTTTGTGTAGAAATACCCTGAGTCGATAAAGAATAGCCGTCATTTAATTCTTAAGTCACTTTTTTCTTTCTTTCCTCTTTAGTCTTTTTTGATATTTCTAGCTCTTATCTATAGCATTCTGGAAATTGCATGCATTACTAACATAGTAACCCCAAATATTTCACTGTTATTTTTCATGGCTGCCTTTCTTTTATCAGATAGAGAGCAAGCAAACAGTGAGACTCCTTGAGAGTAACAAGTGCTACGATACACGTCCCTTCCTTTAGTCTGGCCCATGGAAAACTGTCATTCATTAGAATTTCAGTAATTAACTTCTTTCTTAGTTTCAGCGAGAGCAGAAACCACCATGGGACCTTTTTTCCTCTTAGAATATCTCTGCAGCGGTTAATAGTTCATTATTGCTGGAGCGATAATTTCAGTATTTTAAAATATTAATGTATTTTGAGATTTTCATTCAACTGTACTTCACTGGAATGGAATATCACTACTTTTGTCCCTCTGATGTTCCTCTTGTTCCAAAGGATGCACAGCTGACAAACAGCCACTGCAGGCAGTAGGGTGAAAGGAATCACCATTAGCTGAGACACTGTGGTCAATGCATCTTGCAGTAGCAAATTTCATAGTAGGACGGTGAAACAAGGAAAACAATATTTTTCTGGAAATGTTATCATTCAGGTCAAGATGTTTCTATTGTTGGGTGCAGATTAATTTAAAGTATTTTGCCAAATAAGATATGCCATTGCTGCTTTGAGGTCATTCTTTAAAAGACAAAGTCAGTTCACATATAAAAGTTTTGGGTTATTTCCTAACAATTTTCTTCTTCCTGTTTTTTCCATGTAATGTATGTGACCTTTCCAAAATAAATATTGCACATATCCTAATCAGTGTGATTAAGGAAAACTGTCAATGTATTTTCTGAAACAATTTTTGTCAAGCTTAAAAGTTGCAAATTGTGACCATTTAGGTTGTGCCTATGTTCACTGTAGAATTTGTTTTGTCCACCAGTCATCTATTGCAAAAAATAAGCTTATGAAATGAAACTACATAATAATTCAAACTATGAGGAAAAAGCTGTTCCTTTTTTCTTCTGTCAGATAAAGTAACCAATTAAAATAAACTAGGAGTTGTCCTACTAGGTCAGGCCAATCTAGTTAATAATATATCTTCAAAAATGTGGAAAAGCACTTTCCTTTCAAGTGAAGAAAATGATTTATGGCTGCTATTTGGCATCTTCCCACAACATGCTCTCTTCTTCCAGTAATCTGGGGTTTAAAACTTCTCATTCTTTTTTCATTACAGAAAAACCTTTCCACCTTATGCAGGAATTCAGAAGAAAAAAAGTATGGAATGAAAGCGTCACAGAGATTCAAAATACTAAGAACATAAATAACTGGATGAGTCATGTTTTTAGGTAAGATTAAACATTTTAAATGGTTCCAAAAGTAAGTGTTTGCTTCTCCCAGAAACAAAAAAAGGTTAACTGTTTAGAAATGGAGGAAACCAAATCCAGTAATTTTTAGTGTTTTGCCCTTTTCTCTTGTGCTTCCTTCTGTGTTTCCTTTTTCCTCCAGGTCCCTTTTCACTTTTTTCCCACTAGGAAAATATCATCTCAATCCAGCTGAAAATATTTCATGGAAGAAATACCAACCAGTTGAAATAATCAATTCTGATTTTTCTTAAGAGGTATATTAATTTTCTTTGACACCATAATGATAAGGTTAAATTAAGAAAAATACATACAAAATCTATAGTGAGAAAGTTAGGATGAGAAGAGTTCTTAAGGCCTGTTGTACCTATTGCATCATCTGTGACATGAAAAAAGTAAAGCCATAGCTTATGCATGACACATAATGGTGGTAATTATACATTGAGTTTTGCATAGGCTCAAATGGATAAGAATTTAATAAATGTGAAATCCACCAAGGTGATAAATTGAGAAAGTTTCGTACAGGTAGATTTCCTCTTTGATCTGCAAACACAAAATCAAAATGAGAACATTAGGAAGCATGGCTTTCAAGTAAATTGCTTCTCTGATAGCAGGTCTGTACATAGACTTAGTAGGGAAAAAAACCTAAATTAAGTATTAAGCCAAATGCTCTCTTCTTGAATATTTATACGGCTTATTTCACTATTCTCATGTCACTGCTGGTGTCAGACAATCAGGCAACTCAGAATGTTGTAATATTTGTCCTATAAAATAGAGGTCATTTTATCAAAAATACTGCCCATTCTTGATGCCCAGGAATGCCGAAGAAATACAATCAGATCCTTTTCCCCTGATCACTGAAAGAGAGATTATTCAGCCATGGAGACAAAAACAGGCTTTCTAAAAGCAGTGGTTTGCAATTTTGCTCTAAAACTTACTTGCAGTGTAAGGGTTCAATAACTCGTTGGAAATTACAGTGTTTTATCTGTTTGGCTTGGGAAGCAGCTATTGTGTTCTGTTCTTGAGCTTCTCAGAAATGTAAGTAAAGAAAGAGCATTTACAGACTCTTACTCTGCTTTTATATGCTCTTTGTTTTTGATAAATTTACTGCACAAAAATGCCAGTGCAAATAGAAGTTTACATTCATTTACCAACTTCAATATGAAAATTCCAGCAATACATCACCTGTTTCACTCTACCTTTTTAAAACAAAATCTGTGAAATGTGTCCACTTCTGCTGTATAAGCTGATATAGAGATCATGTTTTGCTCAAGAAACTTCTTGTTAAAATATCCTTAAAATATCCTAACAACGAATTTTTTTGCCCATCTAGCACTGACATTATAAGAAGGATCTCATTGTTGTAGATGAAATTTTAAATTTATTGCTGTTTATAGTTTTTGTGGTAATTTCTGTAAAAATTTACCATTTTCAAATTAAAATCAAAGTAGGTGAATTCTGTGTGCTGTAGTTCTTTTCTCACACCAGAAGCAGACAGATGAACTTTTACCCAGCAGGAAGTGTTTGGGCAAACATTTATGTACCAGTTTTCTGAGGTTTCATGAGGAGGAGAATTTGAGGACTCCCAAGCCCTCTCTACTGCAAGTCCATCTCATCCAGAGAGCACTGGAGAGTGGAAATGGAAAAGAGGGATAACATTTAAGAAAGTCAGCCAATGAAGGAAGAGAACCTACTACTGCAATAAAATGGCATTTGGAAAGAGATGGGTTGAGGCTGCAGCTTAATGTTGACTTGTCAAATGATTACATTTCCAATCTGGAAAATGTGCTTGAAAAACATTGATTGGAAAAGATGAAAACTTAAATATTATCAGAGGTCTTCTAAAGAATTCTGTCTGCTTTCCTTGTGCTGTCTCTTCCAGGAGGGGATAAATTTACTGCTTATTTGTCAGTAAATACTTTGTCAGGACTTTAATTTTTTGGTCCATTAATATTCATAGCTTTTTTTTTTTTTTTTTAATGTTAGGCCAAGCTCTGCACAATGACCTCCGAACCCTGGCAGAATCTTAAGTGTGAGATATGGCTACATATCTAGTCCTTAGTCTCATAATAACTTTTGCCACAGATTCCCCTCTTCCTACATCTCTGTCCTACTGCCATTTTGATCACAGGTCACCATGACATTCTCCCAGGTGTGTATGCTTACCAGCCCCAGGGAAGATGCATTCTGTGAGAACAACAGGTTCTATCTGTCTCTCTGTATAAAAGCCAAAATGCTGAAAATCCACTGACCTCTCACAGTATTCAGTCAGTCATTTTAATAGGTCTTGCTATAAGCCAGAAACTTTTATCATAAAAGTCCTAATGAACATTTGAACTCCAGATAAAACGTTTTAGAGTTTTAAGTAAGTAACTGGAATGCAAGAGATCTTTGGAGTACAGCATACTTCTCTGCCCACAACAAGGTTTAGTATTTCCAAGACATACTTCAGAAGAAAAGAGAATTATCAAGGAAATAAATTTTTCTCGGTGAGTATCACCCAATGATAAAGCTCAGGACATCTATACTGAACTCCAAATTTGGTTTGCTATTGTGCTCTTCTACTTGGAAAGAGCTGTAATGAAAAAAATTCATTAATTCTTCAAAATTCTTCCCTTCATAAGGAAGATATAAATGGAATTGCTGATATTTAAACACTGAGGAACCTGAAGCCATTGTTTTTGCATATTCTAATATGGATCCATATTGGATCTTGCAATGTATTGAGTGAAGCATGAATATTTGCCTGTAATTTAAAAAAAAATGTTAAATGTGTTCTTATCAATAAGACCATTTGAAGAATCATAAATTTTGACTGACAACCTCATTGCTTTTCCTTGGATTAGCAGTCTTCCAGAATTATTTGGAAAATAAAAATGACAGTTTCCTTATACATGTAACCATCTTCAACATGTAAGTACAAATAAGTACAAGTAAGTATTTATCCTGATCTGACATTGATATGTATGTGCTCTTCCTTACTTAGATATACTCAATACAACATCAAAGCCACAAACTCTATTCCTTATATTTGTTTTTTTCTAGGAGCAGAGTTATATCATAACAGTCACTTTAACATCTCTCTATTGGAGTAGGAAATATAAAATATGCACAGAAAAATGTAGCATATAGAGGAATTTGGGGTGTTGCTGGCTTTTTTTATCATAGTCCATCATTTTATTAGGTCAGATATTAAATAGCTTAGAAGAAATTGTATCATTTTATTGGCATCCTTCAGGAAAGCAGCAAAGAGATTACTTTGTCCAATAAATATTTGCACTTTAGCTTCACAGAATGTAAACTTAATGAGCAGGTGATTTTAAGGGTTTTAAGGGAAAATGGCAAGGAGCTAAATTCATAGACCATACTTTCGTGTTTGATACTGTGAAGCAGTGAGTAGTTTGGCTCAGTAAAGCAAATCCTAAAGAATGATTATGTTTAAGTTCAAGTACATGCCTAAGTGCTTTGCTCGAAAAAAGAAAGAATTCTCAGTAATTAGTAGGACTGGAGCTTTAATGGGTAATTCCACATAAATTAATTCGTCAGTGAAAGCTGGTCAGATTAGTTTCTAAGTGTTTATTTTCTACTGCTCCATTTCCCTGTTCTCTCTCAGAGGAGGGTTGAGGAGATTTACTTGAGCTTCTCCTTAAACTACCAAGTTGCAGCTGAGCAACCGAGCATTGCATTTCCTCAAAGCTTGCAATTGCTATCTGGGTGAAGAACAGAAACACTTCTCTGAGCATTTGCAATTCCACTTACACCAGCCTATGCTTCCTTACCTAGAGTCTGCTTCAAATTGCTGGCAATTCAGATAAGGATACCTATATGCACCTGAGAAAGGATTTAGGTTTAACTATTTTTGTGTCTTCCAAGACTTCTGTACTGGGATCCTATGAACTAGAGGATAGTTCGAAAGAGTTCTATTACAAATGTGTCAAAAATGAATCATTATTGAATTGATCTCACAACATTTAGTCTAATGACGTATAATGACTTAATTTAATCGAGTAGTTTTATCATAATGGAAAGTTCCCCATACTATGAGAACAATAATTTATTAATATTTTCATGTTTCAGTAAAGAGACTGAAAGTTTCCAGTCAAGAGTCCAGCCTGACGGCAGCTCACTTTTCATTGACATATGTCCACACAAGCACAGAGAAACCATTTGAGAATACCTGCAATAAGCTGCCATCTGTCCATAAAGCAGAAAAAATCTTCTTTGTTTAATTTTGATTTAAAGACAGGCTCATTCTCTGTGTACCCACATGAGCTCTGTGGTTGAAATAGGAGGTGATGAAAAAATATTGTGAAGAGTTGCTGTTAAAATACAAATCGCCCTCTATCTGACGATGCCTCTGCTGTACTCAACACTCTGCTACTTATTTTGATGTGTATAAATTCTGTTCTTTATAGGTAGCATGCTTTCCTGAGCATAAGGGTGAGAAATAACCTTTATGAAGCTGAATAAACTAAACCATTAAAATAGAATAGTGTGGAAAGATTGGCTTTTCAAGCTGTCTCAGTGTTACTGAGCTCCTAGTCTGAAATGCATTTGGCCTAAAACCAACTTGTTACAGAAAACTTCCTGGTTAATTCAGTTGTTATAAACGTAGTTAATTTTTGCCAGAACACAATTATTTGCAAAGAAAAGCACAGTCTATTAAACACCTTCAGATGGCTGCAGCTAAGTACAGCCATTTTGCATTTGGAACTGAAGATGGAGAAAATTGCACAAGGGATTAGATATGTGTTTTCTTAAATGGCTTTCAGCAAAGACAATGTTTTCACAGTAAAATTCCTGTTTGGAAACTTAGTGTTGCCCTTTTCAATTTCCTGTCACATCAGCTATGCACTATCATGTTACAGAAAGCAGTGTTACACAGCTTGTGTAGCTAGATGTGCCATGTCACATCATGGTAAGTCAGCCAAGGAAATTCAAGAGTCTGTTTTAAAAGAGAGGTGATCTACAAAATCTGTTTACATTTTATCTATAATAGGAGAAGGGATTTAATGTTTTTTCTTATCAAGAAACAAGTGAAGTTAAATATTTAAATTCAACTCAGAAATGTAAAAATCTATGAAAACAAACCAAAAGCAACAATACTTGCAGTCTGAGTTCCTCTTTATCACTCACTATAACAAGGTAGAAAATTTAAAAAAAGTTTATTTCCACAGTTCATTTGTATGCCCTTCCCTTCCCTTCCCTTCCCTTCCCTTCCCTTTACCACTTCTTCATCTTCCCTGCTCTGTCAT